>VXBX01009921.1:2265243-2293821 GCA_013400415.1 Scytalopus superciliaris
GGCCCGGGGCAGCGCGGGGGGAGCGGGGAACACTGGCCCGGGGGGGGCAAAGGAGAGAGCCCGGCCCCACGGGAGCGCAGCAGCCGCCCCGGGCCCCAGCCCCAGGTGAGCGCAGCCCCGGCCGGCCCCCGCCGCCGCCTCTGGAACCAACTTCAGCTTGTGCCCCTGGAAGGGGGAAAGTGAAACCCACTTCTCCAGCCCACAAATGCAAACACCGAACACTGACTGGGCTAAGTTACCCAAACCCTGTGAGCGGACACGTGCTTTCCCCGAACCGAGACCGACTAGCCAAAGAGCCGCTAAGCACGACTGAAAGCTGTGTCCGCGGTTCAGGGCATCTGCTTTTTGCTCCCCTATTCTAATAAATGCACCACATTACCAGGTAATTATCCAGAAAACTAAAGCTGCCTTAATTTATCAACTGCATTACTTCTAGAAAATTTCTTCTACAGTTGACAAAACCATAAGGAGACGTTTCCTGTATCAGCTGCAATGCCACCACATCACCTGTGTTAGGTCTCTGCTTTGCCATTCTACATTTTTAAATAAATACTCATTTTACATTGGCACTGCAGCGCACTCTCCCTTTCAATCCTGGGGTAAGTGCTGCAACAGCAGGTGGTTTTAATAATTTTGGCCTGTTCCTGTCATCCATTCTTACTTCTAGAATAATTGCCATCCAGTAGATTTCCATGTACATCAAATCAATTGCCAGTCTGAGTCAGGTGTGCTAAAAACTGTTAGCATTAAAGTTACAGTGCAATGATGGATGCATGATAAACCAGACATAGTGTGATTCAACAAAACATGCATAATTGTTACTGATAAAATCTTGTATAAGATTATTTCTTCACAACATGAAAAAAGCTTATAAAGCTAAAAATCTTTGGAAGCAGCACAGAATCGCAGAATATGCTGAGCTAGAAGGGACCCACAGGAATCAGAGTCCAACTCTTGGCCCTGCACAGCAAAGAATCCCACCATGTGCCTGAGAGCATTGTCCAAACACTTCCTGAATTCAGACAGACTTGCTGCTGTGACGACTTCCCTAGGGAGCCTGTTCCAGTTCCCAAGCACCCTCTGGATGAAGAACCTTCTCTTAATATCCAACATAAACCTCCTGACACAACTTCGGGCCATTCCCTCAGGTCCCGTCACTGCCCACCACAGAGGAGAGACCAGTGCCTGTCCCTCCTCTTCCCCTCACTAGGAAGCTGTAACTGCAGTGAGGTCTCCCCTCATCTTCTGTTCTCCAGGCTGATCTCAGACCAAGACCAAGTGACCTCAGCTGCTCCTCATAGGCCCTTCACCATCTCTGTTACCCTCCTTTGGACACTCTCTAATAGCTTAATATCTTTCTTACATTGTGGAGCCCAAAACTGTCCCCTGCACTGGAGGTGAGGCTGCACCAGAGCAGAGCAGGACAATCACCTCCCTTGACCAGCTGGCAATGCTGGGCCTGATGCACTCCAGGATACAGTACAGTTTAACAAAGAGTTCTGTTTTGATGGTTTGGGCTGTCTCTTGTTAACCATTGTTTGCATTATTATACCATAAAGCACACACTGATGAGCCAAAGGCCAGAGAACACAAAGTTCTAAACTAAACACTAAACAGAGAAATAGACAATATAGACTATATACATCTCATGGGAATATTTCTATTAGTCACATTCTGTCAGTTTAGCAGAAGCTGACATTTTTCAGACTGAGCATGAGAGTGGCCCTGCTTGAATGTAGGCTAAGTATGATACAGCATCATTAAACTTATATACATGCATTTTAAACAAGCAACTGCTGATACTTTACTGACTGTTTCAAAATGACTGCATCTGGTAAGACTTGTTTTAAAAATAAACTGGATTCTAAGTGAGATTTCAAATCATACTTCATCAAGTGTCCCACTTGAAAAAAAAAAGAACCCAACATTTTCTAAACAAATTAGTCAGCTAGGCTCATGTTTACACAGTAATGGATGCACAGTGTTCAATTCAAGCACATTAAAAACTCAGTTATGTCATTTATTATACTATGTAGCCCATACAGTAATAATCACACAGCAGTTATGATACTTGCAAACATACACAACTGGTATAGATTCTCACAAGTCATACTCAAGTTCCTGTTTAAGGCAACCAGTCCCATGCCAGGTAAGTGACAGTGTAGATGACAAATTCTTGCCTCATCTCTCCATTCAGTCCTGCTGGTATCAAGCTGTATTTATGAGATGCTGACTGAAGGTGATGAAAGCTGAGGCTTTCAGCACCTTTCAAGACCACAACATAAAGAGCAAATGAGAAGCAGCAAAGAAGCTCTCATTTCATTATCAGAAGAAAGTAGATCTTTAAATACTTACTCCTACTTTATATAGGAAGCAAATTATGTTAATAAATGCTTATGAATTAATTGTAATTTCAAAGGTACTTAACTCCTAGCATTGCATGCAACAGGTTTATTTAAAAATACAGGTCAAAATGAGTGATGTGAGCTTTTTGATCCACTTAAAACAGTTAAAAGGTAACAGAGAAATAGTATCTGAATCAAGTAAGACAGTAATTTTTGTATTATGAAAGAAAGAGAATCAAGAAAATGAACTGAGCTCATCAGAGTAAATATATATCATGGACTGGTGACAGGAAACATGGTATGACAGAGAGGGTGATTACAGCCCTCAAATGAGTGATGAAAATACAGCTGCTCTCATTTTCCTGTGTTTCTTAAACTTTTGACTCTCTCATCAACTGGCTTGTACTCAGCAGTCGTCAGTGTCCTCTAACACAGTGCTTACCTTTTTTTTTAAAAAAAACAAGTCCTTTTTTTACATATATGAGGTTGTCTAACACAATAAAGACTGCTTTCTAAGCATTATCAATGTTGAGTAGTTCTTGAAATCCCTGAAGAACTATTGGATCATCCTCATGTGAAACAGAGTAATTATTTACATTTAATATGACTAAAATGTATCTTTTTAAAGAACAGCCAGGACACACAAGAGCTTGTGAGTTCCACAAGCAATTCATTAAAGCAGCTCCAACATTTTTGAAAAATACCAATGTCCAATGTCAGTTCCCAAGGAAATTCCAAAGACCAAATAAATGCTGGTCAATAAAACCAAATTCTCAGCAACATTTGAAATGAGTAAGTCTAATTCTGCAAACTGATCCACAGCAGTACAATGTTACATCTCTATAGAGCTCCTCTGGAGTCTGTTTCTAGGCAAGTCTCCAATTACCCTCCAGTTATGCTAAGAGTTACTTGTATTTGTAGATGAAGAGTTACTGGGACACATGTGAACTAAGAAACTAATGGGAAAAAAATCCTATTTTTCTTAATAGAAATTGTGTAGCAATCTGAATGATATTTAAAGGGAACCATGGCATTCATCTTCACTGACTACTGAGTCTCCAGACATTTGATGGAAATGCCAGCCTATAAACTTTTAGAAACTTGAAAACTTCATAGAATTGTTTAGGTTGGAAGATGACTCCTGAGATCATTCCATCTAACCCATTTGCTCAAGCAGGGTCAGCTAAAGCAGACTGCCCACAACTGTATCCAGTGGGGTTTTGATTATCTCCACAGATGGGGCTGCACCCATGCTCTGGGCAATCTGCTCCAGTTTCAGTCACCTTCATAGTAAAAAAAAAGTTTTCTTGTTATCAGATGGAATTTCACATGCTTCAGTCTGTGCCCATTACCTCTTGATCTGTCAGTGGGCACTACTGAGAACAGTTTGACTTCCTCATCCTCATTTTCTCCCACCAAATATTTACATGAAGATCCCTGGAGCCTTTTTTTCCCCAGCCGAGCAGTTCCCAAACTCTCAGTCTCTCATGCGAACAATGCTCCAGTCCCTTAACCCTCTTTGTGGCCCTGTGCTGGACTCACTTCATGTCTTTCTTGTTCTGACAAGCCCAAAACTGGCCACAGCAACTCCGTATGTCACCTCATCTATGTTGAACAGAGAGGAAGATTGAACTCCCTCAAAATGCAGGCTACTTACTTGAATATACTGCATATTTACTCAGGTATGAAGAAGAGATCACATTGGGATCTCTTCTTTCCAGTGAAATTACTAATCAAGTAGAACATTATCTAGAATAGAACCATACACTAATTGGGTTGGAGGGAGCTTTGGACATCATCTGGTCCAATGCCTCTGCTCAAAGCAGGTCTAACATTAAGGTTAATTCAGATTGCTTTCCAAAGAAAGTCCAAATACATCCAAAGATGGCAATTCTAAAGCCTTTCTGGGCAACCTGTCTCAACCTTTGGCAATCCTCATTGTGGGTTTATTTCTTTAGGTCTGGTTGGAATTTTCCTTGCTCCATCTTGTGTACTTTCTTATAAATATGAATAATTTATTAACAGCAAGTAAACTTAACTCAATGTCATTATCAATATCTTTGCCATTATCTTGGGACCACATATGGTATTTCTTTTCTTTTTAGGCAAAGAGTAGTAGCATTGTGTATCATATAAACAAAATTACTATGCTCAGTGTGAAGACTGCCTTTGATTTGATAGGAAATAATAGGAATTAGGCTATTCTTATCCCCATCCCTTACTCATGAAAACAATCAGCAATGAGGTTTCGCATTTCTACCAGGAGAGTTTTAGCTCATCCGTACTGAGCTCTCTATAAGATAGTGTATGTTAGCACATAATAGCACTTCTGGGATATATATAGCATTTCTTTATGCTTACTTGTCTTTCACAGCCTAGAGTAAAGTAGCAAAGCAGGTTGCAAAATGCCAGCATCTGAACTATTAGACCATTGACAAATACATAAACAAGACAGATGCATTCAAGATACACTTGAAGAGTAAGGTAAAATTGTGTCACAAAGTGTTCCAACTTTGTTGAACTAATTTCAAGCAAATTTTACAAAGTAAGAGAAATCATAAAGTAAGTTTCTACAGATTTTACAGTATTTGCCTGATAGTAAAGAAGGGACAATCAAATGAGTGACTCTAGCAAGAGAAAGATAAGCAGATCTGTATTGTTAAACATTTCCTTGACAGACTAAAATACTGGTCAGCCATGGCACATGCTGTCTCTTCCCAGCTAGGGAAACACAGAAAACAAGAAACAAGATCACAGCAGTGGGAGAGGGAGACTGCCGCTGCAAGGAAAAAAACCAAACCAAAACTTTGAAATAAAATTGCCTAGAAATTGTCACAAGCATGAAGTAGACAATTTAATCTTAGACACTTGTATGCAGAGGCTGAAGTGAAAACAATACCTGGTTTTAAACACCTTATTAGCTGACCATTAAACATACTGAATGAAGACCTTGTGACCAGCTTGATATACCTCCCTGTAAATAACAAATTTAAGAACTGTGCTTACAATCTTCAGGGGTATTGCAAATTTAAACCCACCAATTTATTACAGCAGAATTCAAACTATTCAGCTGAAAGGAGCTGTAGATTGAAGAATTAAGTGCAATTGGCATATTTTTAAAAGGGATCTTCCTGATGTTTCCCTGATAGTTTTGTCACTATTCTGCATTTTTCATTAGAAGAACAGTTTTAATAGGCAGGATTGCATGCATCAGACACAAATGTTTCCAGAAACTTCCCAGAGAAAGTGAGACAAACTCTTAACTTCTAAAATATTAAGTGATCAAATTGTCTATTCAGTTACTTTAGTGTCCATTTGTGTGAATGGTGATCTGCTGTTGCTTTCTGGTTTGTTTGGGTTTTTTAAGGCACTTTGGCTTTAAAGACAAGAATCCTTTGCTATGCTATATAGCCTTGTATTGTGCCACCAAAATTTGGGGTTTTTTTTTCCTTCATAGGTAATTTATTTTTGGTGATACAGTGAAGAGAGGTTTGCTCTAGAACGATCGGAGATTGCTCACAGGAAGTGACACACCAGCAGGATGCTTACAAGATGTGAAATCGAGATGCTTCTGGGCCTCCATTTGCCCGTGTGCTTGGTTAAAAAACCCCAGTGATCTGCAGTGGAATTAGGAACTCTGGGCAACTTAAATACTGGTGGTATCCTCAACCTCTCCTGATTTTGTCTCATGGCATACTATACCTTTCATGCACTTTGGTCTGCTGTGCTACATCTCCTTTAGCTTTTTATACATTATTGAAAAAAGTGTTCTGTGGTTTGTGGTATGTTCTGTAGGCTGCAATGGAGCAGGCATTATTTCAGAGTTGCCTGTGATTGTGGGGAACCACAGGGAGTTACCAAAGTAGTCTTTTACAGTCCTATGTTTTATATAAATTTCTAGCAAGTCTGTGTAAGTAGAGCAAGTAATGGTTGTGCATTTTAGTAACATCTTCAAGAAAATGCATAATTAGAAACAATCACCTTGGTTCTTCCTCAGCTGTTCTCCATGCACCACAAACATCTGCATCTTCAAAAATTCTTTTTTGGTCCCTGGCCAAAAAAGTTTTGGTCTCTCTCACTTCTACTGCAGAGTTTGTTCGACTGTCTCTGAATTCACAGAAATCACACCTGTGTTGTTGTTTCTATTACTGTATAATCTCTAATACTTAACTACTTTACCTACTGCTATCTGATTATATGCTTCTGCTAGTTCAGTTCCCTTTTACTCTGCTCTCTACAGTAGTGTCATCTGCTTATTCTGTGGTTTTTATAGAGAAAATCTGCTCTGGAATTAATGCTACTTCAAGTCTCCCTGCTACTGCACAATGGAAAAAAAATCAATCAGAGCCACACTACCAGAAAAACTCCAGTGGTGTAACAGGCACAGGCCAGCCTGATACAGCTGTTGGCTGCATGGGCAGGACTATGTCTCCTCCACAGACTTCCAGGACCTGCAGGTCATGGTGTAAACACTTTTTCAACTCTATGGGTTTGGCATTTTGCCAAGGCCGAACCCACGACAATCCTTCCAGAGAAAAAGTATCTCCATACCAGTATGAACACAGGTTTTGAGTTCTCTAATTTGAGTCTAAATGAAATCTATGCTTTTCCACAAGATATGCAAACAGCTACTTGCTATAATTCTATTACTTTTCAAGTCCTTTTAAAATCTTTCTTGCCCTGAAATTATCAAAGCCACTTACATCAACATATACAGCACAGCTAAACAATAATCTGAAGTGTTCAAATAGTTTTATAGGAGTGTCATCTTTTCATTTCCTTGAAATTGAAAGACAAATGAAAACAATGAAAACAAATTTTAAGAACCTTCCAGTGACTCCCGCTAGAATTGTTACCAACAGATTTTGTTTCTTACAGTTGAAAACTGGCAGGAATGCAAATCAAATTGTATCACACATGTCAAACAGCTTCACAATTATGCAATCAACTTGCACTGCAAATTAAAAACAAGACTTGCTACTAGATCTTAAGTCAAAACAAATTTCAAACTTCAATAAGCTCAGCAAAAGCAATCCTCAACAAATCTACTCATGCCTCTTATGATGGCAGAAGAAGCAAACAAAGAGGCTTGAAAGGAAATACAGAAGTAGCAACCAAATTGCCTCATCTTTTACATGACAAATTAACGACATTTACAATGTCTTAGGGAGTTAACTACTCTACTTCAATCGGTTTTCAACAGGACTTCTGTTTTCAGCTCTCTCAAGAATAAAACCTTTAACTTAATAACACAATGTTGGATTGGACTCCATTTCATTTGAGCCGCATGGGAAGACTCATTCATGGGAGCTGTCACTTTGTCAGCCCATTAAAACAGTAGGCTCACTGGAGAAAACTTAATAGAGATACTTGTGAATTTAATTTTTAACTTGTGAAATAGGGAATGTTTCTTCTGGATAAACTAAGAGAAAACAGGGGGCAGACTGAGATACCAAGCTTCACATCCTCCTTACATCTTTTTTGACAGCAATTTAGTGTCTATCTAAAAGTCTGTGCAGCAACATGTTCCATGTGATCCAGTCCATCCAATCACATGACCACATTATACTAATGGAAAAAAATTACACAAAACTGATACTTTTAGTTGATTCTTCATGTGAATGATATACTAGTTTTGAGGAGAGACAAGGTCAGGATTCTAGCCAGAAGCTATTCTCAAGTGAGCAATCACTGTTCAGCCCCGTAACTCAGCATCATATGCCAGTTCTGCAATGATATTAGCTTAGGAAGTTGACAGTGCTGGTTTTCCCAGTCTTAGTCCCACAACTTCAGTAAATCAGAAAAATTTGCACAAATGGGGCAATTATTATTATCATCACTGAGTTATCTAAAGAAAAGATGTATAAAACAATTCTCAAGTATGCAAAAGTAGTTTGTTTTTTTAAAAAAAAAAATCAGATTGAGCACAAAATCAACCAAAATATGGGAGACTGTTTGCCATCCCTGCACCTTGAGCTTCCTTTTGTAATGCTGGGAAGTCTGGGTTCAGCACAGTGCTAATGAGATCACGTGGCTTTTAGCTGAGCAGGCTATGGCAGTTCAGACTCCCTGTTTTTAGGCACTGGACAGAGAAGGGATGAGTCCCTCCTCCCAGAATACAAAGATTATTCACAATCCTGCTTTTAAAAAGCTGTACTGTCTGCAGAAGCTCATTCTCACATTACTAACTTGTCCAGTCTCATCAACTAGACACTACTTCTACTTTGCTAGAAAATTCTGTAGAGGAAAATGTTGGTAAAAAATGTCGCTAGTACATCAGGAGAGTACATGTTTTTGAGTCTAAAAAATTAGTTCCTAAGGACACTAGTACAGGCAGAGCCCTTCTAGAGATCAAGTTAATTGATAAAACAAAGTAAGAACTCTTTTGGTGCTTAAATATCTAATGGCACTTAGTGAAAATGTCTGACAAATGCACAGATTGCATCATTCTATTAAAAATTTTGCTTTATATATATAAAAACAGACCTTAATTTCCTCATCAAAAAGCTGTCATTTAGCAACTAAATTCACTACATTCTCCCATCAATGGCAGGTGAGCTATATTTGTATTTTGTGGTTAGGCCTGGATTCTGTAAACATTACCATTCACACTTCACTGTGCAGACCCACAGTCCATGCAGGTCTCCAGTCCTGCTCATTGAAGTGCACAACTATTAGCTTTCATCAAGATTAATATGCAAGTCCATGCAGCAATGTAGATGTAAATGCAACAGCCCCTCCTTTTATCTTACAAAGGTGTATAAAATCAGCAGAGAGCATGCATCATTCTTTACTATTGTTTCATACCTCACTGCTATTTCTAATCTGTATTGCAAGAGTTTCAAATCCTACACTGTCACTGTCAAACACTAAGAGACTGCACAAGATGAGATTTATCACAGATATAACACCTCAGCTTCAGGTTGCCAGCTGCCTTTTCTTTCCACCGTATCAACACAGTTAAAATCCCCCACAAACAAACCCTTTCACTCTCAAAATTTCGCACATTTTGTAATGAACTGAGCTCTGTGTTAAATACATTTCAAGAATGTTTCTCTAAGTAAATGATAAACTATGCTAAAGATACACCCTTTCTATCCTTTCTACATTGCTGTAATCTGTATGCATTTTACTGAGTTTTTTTAGATGTGACTATTTGTTCAGTGCTGTATTAAGTTTAGGTTCTAGCAGCTTAGAGCTAGAAGGTTTCACCTATCAATTTACATGGCAAATCTCACTCAGTCCCCTAATCTAGCATCCCTAGTAGACTTTTAAGAATAAAAGGCATAATACTCTTAAAATTATTTCCCTTTATCACAAATGCATAGATGGGAATATGAAATTTTGACAAGGTATTTGGCTTATGAGAACTTGTTGATACGTGTAACACATAGTCTGCTCCTATCATCATCACGCTGTCTATTTAATAATTCACATTTAAATACAAGACCTCAGTTGCCACAGATCAGTAGGAATAAAATTAAGGAGATTTAAATTTTTCCTGCTGAGAAATCTGGAATGCTGTCTAGTGTTTTATCCCATGTCTTTTAAACTTGTCAGAAACACTGGTGCCATCCAAACCCTCCATCAGTCAGGAACTAAAAAATAAGTATATTTGGGGCTATGTCTTCCATTAAGCAGCGACTTACTAAAATCATGAGGAAAACTACTGTTACAAAATACCAAAAAGAAGTATCTTCAAACATATACTGCCAATTTACACTTTTATCTGGTATATTTAAAATCTACTGTACAATTTTCTTCATTGCATCTGTTGGTCTCCACATTTGTACCAGTGAAACAATACCCTGCCCCCTCCTTTTTCGTCATATATCGGTGAAGAGTGTAAAAAATTCAAGAACAGTTGAAAAATCTGAAGATGAGGTACTGAAACTGCTTCCTAATAATCCTATTTCATGTTAGCATTCCTCTGTCAATAAGGACAAACTACTGAATTTCAGTACAGAGAGACTCAACAATATTCCTGAAACTAATATTTTGGTACAATTAATGTGGTGCAAAGAAAGCCACAGAACAAAGATTGTTACAAAGAAGAGAAATGGAAAGTATGCTGTTTTGCCATAGATAGATTACATCCAGTCACTTTTTGATGACAGAAAAATAGCTCCAGAGCTTGTCTAGAGTTTAGGAACACCTGTCCCAATCTTTAGAAATGTAATTTTTACTTAGTAACAAAGTCAACATTATTAATTTTAGAACAAATGTCCTCACTGTGAACATGATCTCTCGATGTTACCGTGCAAACCACTGTCACTGATGTAAACAGGAGCCACTTTAAATGGCACTTAGTGCCCAAAGAACAATAAACTTGTAACCATTTACAAGAATACTGTAAGTAATTTATTTAGCATAGACAAAAAGTGCTGAAGAGCACTACTTCTTTCATAAGTCTCTCTTCTTCAATGCCACAGAACACAGTAACTTTAGTCAGACAAGATGCAAATATTGACCATAAAAAGTGAAAAGTACCTGGTACTCTACCACATAATTTTTCCCCCTCTGTTTATGATTTTATCATACAAAGTGCTTGAACAGTCATAAAGATGATTAAGATATTGGAGCATCTATTATATGAGAAGAGACTGAAACAACTGAGGTGTGTATAAATACCTTACAGGGGAAGTAAATAAAACAGAGCAAGAGACTTCTTAATATTGTCCAGTAACAAAACAAGAGGCAGTGGACACAAATTTAAACATGGGAAAATCCATTTACACAGAAGGAAAAAAAATCTACTCTGAGGGTGAACAAATGTTAGACAATTGTTTGCTTGGTGAGGCCACAGAGTTTCATCCTTCACAACTGGTCTAGTTGGCCTTGCTTTGAGCAGAGGGGCTGGAATAGACAAACAGACCATGAGGTGGATTGAAAACTGGCTGAAGTGCCAGTCTCAAAAGGTTTTTGAAACCAGACTAGATAAGGTCTTGAGCAATCTCCTCTAGCTGACCCTGCAGTAAACTGGGCAGGTGGAATAGATGACCTCCAGAGATCCACGATTCTAGGATTCTGTGAAATACCACCCAGAATTACTTAATAGGTTTGGAACGTGGTCACTACCTGTTGTTCTAGGCTACCTATGAACAGAAAGTGTTAGTCATTCCAGTTGAGTCTGAATTGTATTAGAGGTGTATGCCGTGGTATATTCTGGGGTCTTCTCTCATAGCAGTGACCTCTCCTGAATGTGCAGCCTGGGTACTTGGGATACATCCAAGCATGCACTGGCTCTGTCACCTCCTTGTCTAAGTTAGCCTATGAACACCATAACGTAAACTAAACAAAAGCTACTGGGTTTTCCTAAAAATCAGTACAGATTGGTATCATACTACACAGCAGCTTCGTGTCAATTACCATTTACTTTATGACAAAACAATTGTTTTGAAAGGGAAAAGCAGATCTACTCTTTAATCCAGCTAACCCCATTAATAATGGAAGTGAACACATACATCAGCATAACGTAGTCACACAAGGGTCCAAGGAAAGCTGGGTCCCATTTCCTGTAACACCTGACACTTTTTATTGCTATTTAACAAAGCTGGTTAGATTACACTAGTGCAAATATATCCATTCAGATAATATACTTTCAGCTGCAGTGGAAACATACCCTTTGAGAGTCCATCTGGTCTAAGAAGTCTGTGTGAAGAAAAGGATGCATTACTGAGCCTGTTTTACATAAAGGGTAAAATATTTCTAGCTGTTTCCTAATACATTTCTGTTTCCGCCACACAGGAAGACATGACTGCCTAGGAATTAAACCTCCAACTCAAATTCCAATACAATGTGTTAATCACAATGTTACTCTTCATCTGAAAGTTCATTTGACATGCGTTTCAACCAGACACATAATCGCTGAGGTGAGAGATTTTATTTTTAAAAAAAATAGCCACAGTGAACATTTAACCTACATTTTGCCTCATATTGCTATCGATACTAGTTTCTGAAAATAATCGAGATATTTGCAGTTAGTTTTAGAACAGGGTTGATACTGAATTAAAAGCTGAGTCTCAAAATTTCAGCATATGGAAGCAAGCATAACATTTTGCAAGCTAAAATATTTTAAGATAAAAAGATGGGATACTTCAGAATTTCGTACCTTATATAGTATGTGTCTGTGTATTTATAGATATATAACTTTATACACTTGTGACTGAAACAGAATATTGTGTTTTAATTGCATTTTTGCATTCGGTTTCAAGCAAATGACTACTTAAGATGACAAAGAATCAGACCCATCAACTCATCTTTCTTTTTCATATTAACAAACATCTCATGAATGTTTACAGAGCCTAAACCCACACAATAAATACTGCCATGACTGCCTGAAATGAGTTATTTTTATGTCTCTATGATGTAATTAAATATACTTTTACCTCTGCTGTGATGAAGAGATTGTTAGTTAGTACACATCTGATATACTGTTTTACAGCTATACATTACTTATTCAAAAGGAAATAAAAATGCACAGTTATGCTCATTTCCGAAGCAACAGTTAATATTAACAGTCACTGAAACAGAAATACTGTCTCACTTTATATTTGCAATTAACTGAAAGTATTTTCGGTTGCAAATGGAAGAATGCTGTCACAGATTCAAGCATGTACAGCTACTGTACTCTGCAGTGAGGTTTTAAGGTAACATCTCCATCACTGCACAGTTTGCAGCACGGTTAGAAGTGTGCTTGTAAACTACCGTCATTCCACACATGCACAAGGACCCTGATCTTCCAACAGCCAAGAGTGAAGATGTCAACTAAAGGACACCACCAGTGTCCACAGCACACTGATCACTGGGAGAATGAGGTGTCACTCCTTCCAACTCCTGTAAGCATTCTGATGTGAGAAAATTCCAGTGCATTATCTGATACAAAACGTGCTGGAAGCCTGTGGACAGTATTAAGAACTGAAGCAGTCCTCTGCTCTACTGGCCTGTTACACCTCTCAGTCCTGAAGCCACGAAGATTGCATTATAATAACCCCTAAGGGGGTTTTGTTATGTTTGGCTATGTTGTGATAACCACTGCACAGGCAGTAACTGCTCATATAAAATTTCCAAATTCTCATTCTTTTTTCTAGTCCCTTCCTCCCACCTCTCAAACCAAGGACGATTAGATACTATAAGTACCTTCTGCTCTGTCTAAAGTACTTCCATACTTCATAAGCACTCAAGCAAACTCTTCACAGTGGAATCAGTGGCTCACCTCACTAATGACGTGTGAGCAGGCAAAAGGAAAGAATAAAGTTTTCACGCAATATTCAAACATTGTTATGGAAAGCTACTCATGAGGAATGCTAAACTGCTTACATCTCAACAGATTCTATGTCAACAAAAATAACAGCAACCTCTTTTCTCTCCACTCCCAAAACAGCACTGCGAGTAAACCTGCACAGCTCTCAGTGGATTCCAGCAAAAATTTCAGTTTCACTAGAGTCTAATGCCAAGTATGATCTTTCAGATCTCATTTCTCTAAAAAAGGAATGCATTATGTCAGACAGGAGTAGGCAGAAACATAAGACATTTAGGCAAAACATTCAAAAGGCTCCTGCACAAGAAAACTGATACTCCAGTTTGAGAAAGTTGAGCATTACACAATGCACACAACTGTGTAAGTAGTCTGTTTTCCACAGTTAAAGGCATGAAACGGACCTAAGTACAAATTTTTGTCCAAGACAAACATAAATTCTTGGTTTTCAATTCTTTCAAGTCTTCAGCAACTTCAGTAGGACACACAAATAGGTAACCTGATTATCTTTTAAGTGTGCATTTCCTTCCCAGTCTGAGCTAGAAATATTTATCATCTCCCCTGCCACGAGACCTATGAAATGTGTTCAAAAGCACAAAGGTTACCTATAAAGTAAATACTATATTCTTTCTTCCTGAAAAATACTTTGTTATTCAGATGATCTCTATAGCTTTTTATAGCTTAAGCCTCAAATGCTTCCTATGGCATCGTGCTAAATAACTCTACTGGGCCTGACTAGGACAGAGCTAACTTTCTACACAGCAGCTCACATGGTGCTGCCTTGTAGATCCCTGACCAAAACGGTGCTGACAGCACACTGATGTTCCAGATACTGCTAAGCAGTGTTTACACAGCATCAAGGTCTTTTCTGTGTCTCACTACCCACACAGTGAAGACCGGGGAGTGTGGAACAGGCTGGGAGAGGACACAACCAAGCAGATGATCTGAACTAATCAAAGAGAGATTCCATGCCATACAATGCCACGGTCAGCCATAAGGCAGAAAGGGGGTTTAGGGAAGTTCGCTGCCTTTTGCTTGGGAACTGGCTGGGCATCAGTCTGCCTGTGGGAGGTGGACACTGATTGCCTTTGCCTCACTTGTTTTGTTTTCTTTCCGTCATCTTCCATTTAGACTTCACTTTACAAACTTCTACACTTTTTTTAAATCTCAACCCCTAAGTTTTCTTATTTTCACTCTTCCCTCATTCCACAGGGGCTTGAGGGTGAGTGAGTGAGCAGTTTGCGATGCTTAGCTGCCTGCTGGCCTTAACCCACAAAAATAACATAATCAACAAAATCAGTAATTTCTAACTTCTCTGTTGTGCTGTCTGGTGATGTATGAGTAGGTATTGAGGGTTTAAGCACACTTGTGACATGACTAAGCCTGTATCTGTGTTACAAGCAGACCTATGCTGTCCCATTTCTCCCTGGCCAGATGCAGATGTGCATGGTAGGACATGAGCAACATCTCTGAGTGATGGAAAGAATGTGGGGGTGGGCTGGGTCCCAGATGAAGTACTTAACAGGCAGTATCCAACTCAATCTCTAGTTTGCCTATAGGCCAATCAGCATAAACAGAGTAATTTTGTGTAGCACTATATATTGATTATGGCTTGTCAACAGAAATGCTTTCAACACACTCACCCCAAAATAAACACAAAAATTCTACCAAAACATGGCTATGTCCTGCATATGCTTCTCTCCCTCAGGAGAGGATATATATGAAAAGCATATGACAGATATTAGGCACGCTGTTTACTACACTTCTGGAAAACATTTCACTTATATGACAATAAATACATTATAAGGAGCCACACAGATTTCATAACGTGATCTCATAACAGACAGATATTTATATCAAGTTATTGAATATTTTTTTAGACTGGGAATACACTAGATACAAATGTGAGTATTTCTGGGTGTTGTCTCACTGCTACTTGCTACTATTACTACATTCATTTTCATACATAATTTTTATGGGTAAAATAGAAATCAAAACATACAGGCTATGTAAGTTAGAAGTCATTGCAAGCAATTTTCCCTATTGACATTAAGGGGATTGGAATCTATGGCTTTTGACTCTTAAAATAAACACTGCATCACTGTCACATATGAAAAATACTATGAATACTGAGGAACTGCAGAACTAGTTTAATCTACTTCTTAGAGTGAACTGAGAATCTCCTAAAGGGGCTTAAAGATTACTGTACATCTAAAGCAAAGCTCTGTCTTGCATACCACTGAAAAACAGAACAAAGATGGCTTAAAGAATGTGGTTATGAACAAGGATGTTTATTGATCATAACAAAATATTTATTTTCTATCAGTGGTATGAAGAAAATCTGCTACAATGAAGAGAAGCCTCCAAAGATAGGAATCCTGGCTTCTTAAGATTCCTAAGTATCTGTTAGTTCTATTTAAACAACATATACCCTTGTGTTACTTTGAGGAAGCTGGGCACACACTTCTACACAGTATTTATTTTCTCTAACCTTATTATTTGAAAAATAAATATGAGACACTCACTCAAGTCTGACTTTCTTCTTCCTGAAAGAACTCTTCTGGAACGCTACTCTTGGACCATTCTGCACCTTAGCTAGTTTGTTTTTATTAATTGTTAAAACAACACATCTTTTCTACATTTATTTTAAAAGAACATAAAAATATAAATGGAGAAGGGTTTAATACAGAACAAACAGAGAACAGTATTTTTACAGAAAACTAAACGGCCAAGCATATGTCTAACCTATTTTGAGACCAACATGTTATGCAAATAGAGTACACAGCTCTCCCTTATATCCAAGGGTTATCTTTTGCAGAGCTACAGGGATAGCTGTTGCTTTAGTTTCCACATACTTTTTGTTACTACCCACCACAAGGGAAGATAAAATGTCATTTAAAAGGTATATATACTTATATTAATTTTCTCATGAAGTTCAACAGATTGTTTTGACTAAATCATCCCTCTTAATTTTCTAGTAATCTACAACTATCATTACTAGTCCCAACTATTAAAAAAATATATAAATCCTCAATAGTAGTCTGAATTAGTCTGGTTTTTATTACCTCATTTGCTAAGCTACAGTAATTTGATATCCTTTTAATCACCAAGACTGAATAATCTGGTTTTGAATATCACTTTATCACAAATGTTTCCATGTAGTTTACCACAGAAAATATTAAGAGATGGATTGATTACTGTCTCGAAGTGCCACCTTAGCTTTACTTTTACTAAGCTGTGTCCCCAATCTTTCATGATAAAGCATGTGTCCCAAGCACTCTATCATTCTTTTAGGTCTTCTACATACCCTTTTCAAGTTTTCTGCATGCTTCTTGAAGTGCAATTGCCAGAACCAAGTTCAGTATGAGTGGTGATCACAGCATTAACAATCACTGAATAAATGTAATTCAACAACTGCTTGATATTCCCCCTGCCCATTCATCTAAGACTACCTTCATTCTTTTGTCTCCTCTTGACACTGGCAGCTGATTATACCATGACCCTTCAAAACTCCTTTAGAAGTCTGTGCTTTGTGAGGGAAGAATAAGGCATTCTGTAAATAGAACCTACAAATAGTTTCTATATAGGGATTTCTCTTTTGCTATTTATCCTATTCTTCTACTTTATTATGTCAGATCTTAGAGCTGGAATATACCCATGAAAGTGTATGAGATTTCTGTTTGAACTCATCTAATATCAGGGAGCTTAATTACATTTATATGGAAAATATCAATTTTAGAATTATTCCCATTTTTTTCTTCGTTTTCTTCTTCTGTTTCTGTCACAAACAACTAAACACTGCAGACTTATTTCTGTAGTTTTAAGCAAGGAAAGAGTTGGTAGGATATGAATGCCTAGCATCCCCCCTATGCATTCTTTGGCTTCCATCTCCTTTGTGATGCTTTTCTGATTCACAATTAAGCTGACTGTAGCCTAACATTTGAATCAAATGTCTATTGAAGGGAAATCATGATTATATTACTTTAAGAAAATTGCCCCATTATACTTCCATTTCATTTCCATCGATGCACTGGTCCTTATTTTGTGTCATCTTGCTAAACTACTTTTGCAATCCATTTCTCCTCTCTCTGCTCCCTGTCCTTTCTTCTGGTCACCCTGGACACAAAACCAACAAACCTCCAGCGACAGCGCTTCATACAAGCTGAAGTTGGCATGTAGCAAACAGGGAGATCATAGCTTGAATTCCAGGTGTTTTCATAACAGCACCAAGGGTATGGGCCTAGAAAGCACACCTGGAGACCTCCTAGTCTTCTGTCTTGCACTTACAAAGAGAAAGCTTTTGAAAGTCCATCTACATAACATTAAAAATAATGAAGACATTTCTCTAGGATTAGGTGACTGATTCCAGTCAGTCAACTTGCAATGCAAGTATACCTGGTTTGGGCCTGACAAATTTCTACATAGTATAATTCTGGAAATAATTAATATTAAAAAAAATTATGCAATTTTAGTGCTAGAGAAGTGAAAAAAAAGAGCATTTGCAGTTTTCTGAATTTATATAAAACTTATTGGGTTTTAACCATCTGATTTTAAATGAAAGACCTTTATTCTTGCTTTGTGCAAATTCATAGGTTTAGAATTTCTGCAGTAAGTATAAAGGATTCAAATTGTGGGACCTTAAATTAGCAGGAATGTTTGCCAGTGCCTTCAGTGGAAATACAGAGTCTGAAACAGACCAAGGTACTCTCTAGGTAAATACTGATACAAGGTTATTTAAACGCATGGAATATTCAAAATTCTTAAGTGTTAAGAAAATGCATTACCTTTTGATTTTATATTGTGGAGACTGAAGAATTCGTCTCCATACTATTTACAACTCGTTTTCCTTCCTACATCTTAAGAAAGAAAAAAAAAAATCATACTCAAAACACTTTTAACAGTGGTAAAAAATCAGGCATTAGAAGTTGACCTGAATTTGTGGCTAGTTTTCAAAAGAAAGTGTCTTACATGGGAGACACTGAAGCATTTGGTTAAAGCATGAACTATATCTTAGTGGATACCACGTACATCAGAGTAGGAGCTATGCCAGTGTGAACCCATTTCAACACAGTTTTTCTAGTAAGAAGTAATCTTTGCCTGGTCAGCACAGATGCAGTGGAACTGTTTTACATGCTATACTCTATGCTAAGTGAGGCTTGTCTTCCAGAGCAGACAGTGACCTGAATTCCAAGGAAAATATTTAGAATTTCATACCAAAACTTGTACTCCAGATTCTTCTCAACAATCCTTCAGTGATTTCAATGTAGCCAAGTTTCTTCTTGTTCCAAAATTTATCTTCTATCTGGAGTTTCTTGTGTTTGTGAGAAAAGCAGGAACATGCAAAAAACCCCAAAACCCAAACAGATAATGAAAAAATAAACCCGTAAATATAAAACCTTGCTAACTCAGAAGTGTTGTAGAGAAAAGCACAAGCGTAAGATCCAAAAAAACAAGACTGCAAACATGTTTACATAGCAAGCCCAGTCTCCCCTCAAATGAAAATATTTATCACCTATTTGCTTACAGGAAAACAACTTTGAAGAAGACTCTTAGTCCTTAAGCCCAGCAATGTCTGGTGCAGTTAATCGCAATGCAGTTCACTGCTGCAGGGACCACCTAACTAGGAAGGTACTTCAAACCAGCATCCTGCAAAGATCTGATCTACGGCCTTCCTCTAGAGAAGGAATACAGCAAAAACATCTTTAGCTACGTAGCTTTAGCTATAGTACAACAGTCTAACTTTTATACGTATCCATTCCCAAAACACAGGAATTCTACTCCAGACTCACTATGACTCTGTGCAGTCTGAGTTGCCAGCAGTTTGACTTCTGCACCTGCCAAACAGACCCACCTGCACGAATAAACAGAGTCAATACCAAACCAGAAAGCACTGAACTGATGTTTTTCACTTGCTCTCTCTGCTGTCTGCAGACAGCACAGGACAGAGGTGGCCTGGGAAGTATGCTCCTACTGGGTTTGGACCACCTACACTTCCCTGAGCAGAGGATCCTTCCAGATCACCCAACATCCATCTTCACAGTTCCCTGTGCCTGGATGCTCCAAATAGTTTTCTAGATTCCTTTACCCACTGACACTGGCAAACAGAGCCTCTTGCAACCCTCACTGCTTTGCAGAGCAGCCACCTTTTCTTTCTCCTTCATGATTCCTGTGCCTCTAACAGTCAGAGCAGAGCTAATCTCCTCTGTTAATACTTCTGTCCCAGTGCACACTGGGATTCAAGGAAGAACAATGAAACGGAAACTTCTACTCAACAACTGGGCTGCAGATACTGTCTTTGGAAAATGTCACTGACAAACTCTCATCAACTTTGCTTAAGATTATATAAAAATTTAGCTTTTTTTTTTTCCCCCAAAGGCTTATACTTAGATCAAACACTGCTCTGTTTTCACAAGAACAGGAAAAAATACATTCACAATACAAAGGCAATAATTAAGTCAAATCTGAGATCCTGGCTTAATAAAAAGGTTACCAAAAGAATTGTTCAACTTGGGAAAATTACTTGTCCTTTATCTTGTTCTTGGAAATATTTAATAACTGACAATTTTATAAACAATTCAAGGCAAAGTCTATGATATCTTAACTATGGTAAGTACAAGGAGTACTTTTGGTTAGGCTTTCCTCTACTTAGTCATGTTCAATACTGGCATAAAGTCAAATGGGTAAACTGAAGCTTAAGTTACAGCAGTTTTCATCAGCTAAAGTTCTAAATTATGTATGTATTTTTATGGCTACTACCTTGGATTCATGAGACCCCAGACACTGCCTTTGAAAACATATAGTAAAAACTACATGGTAAGTAGCTATCATCGCTTGTAGGAAATACAGGAAATTTCAGTCAGCACATTGCTTGTCAATGTTATCACATAATGCCCCACCCATACCAGAAGATGGAAATTATAAATCCAAAAGTCCAGTGTTTGGCAGATCTTTGCAAATGCCCTTTATGTATCAGAGGTGCTTGAGAAATCTAGGTATAGGACAGCTTGCTGGGGGGAGTGGGGAGGGTTCTCCACTGCCAAGAAGGAAGTCAGAGGGAGAGTTTGTACCAAGTAGTCCAGAGCCAGAAAACATCACATTTGCTCCAGCAACCCTTGTCCACATGACCTAAACAGAGTTAATGCTGCAGCCTAGTAAGTATCCAAGAAAGTAATAACAGAGATTACCTTAAATAAAGAACTGTTTTCTTAACGTAAACTGTTATATTTATGCTGTTCTGTCAATGTCATTACACACATAATAACAAGACTTCTAGTGCCAGAATGAATCCCCTCACTTCACACTCCTGATCACCAAGTCAGATGTGGAAATGACTATTCATAGATCTTCTAGATATCAGAAATAACAAACTTAACTGGAGATACTGTCTCTACTACATGGTGACACTCCAACTAAAGCCTTCAGTGTCTGGTGGTAAAGATCTGTTTTTCATCTGCCCATGATGGAGCAACTCTCTCACAATTTCTTCCCATAATAATATCCCCTTTGTTTTACAGGTGATAACCACATTTTTCCTCAAATTAGCTATTTAATTGCTATAACTGAAATAAACTCAAAGCACTATTCCAAATTTGTCCTAAATCTATCGTTAGCTGAACAGCAGAGCTGATCTAATGGACCAAGTGTATCAAAGAGCAGGGAAGCCCCGGATCTTATTGATCCATCTCTAAGTCCATTGAACACACTAGACCAACAGAAAACTTGTATTTTAGTAGTTTCTCGCTGGTTTAGTTAAACCTAATTTATTTGGGGGTTTCATGACTGCCAGGGCTCAGACAGTGTAAGACACAGCAGCAGCACTTCCCTCGTTCAACAGCAGTGGCTGTAGATGTCCTCTGAAACTGCACCCCTAGTCCACAGTTTGCTGCTGTTGTTCGAAACCTGAGGGTTTGTATGCCCAACAGTTTGTGGTTTTCCCTATTGTATTAGTTGATGTACTAAGAGTTATTACACCTTGAGAATCCAGATATCCTCTGTTACAAGGCTGTCACTAGTTTCATTTCAGCTTCACAATAAATTAACTGGAAAAGCTGCCCCGCAATTAACTGTAATTTTGAATTGTAGGCTAATCCCACGTAAACTGACATCCTAAATTTTCAGCAATGAATGCACAAGAGCTACACATCAATAGCAGATT
Source organism: Scytalopus superciliaris (assembly GCA_013400415.1). Classification (NCBI taxonomy): domain Eukaryota; kingdom Metazoa; phylum Chordata; class Aves; order Passeriformes; family Rhinocryptidae; genus Scytalopus; species Scytalopus superciliaris. The sequence goes on from VXBX01009921.1 coordinate 2,287,001, forward strand.
TTGAAAACTAGCCTGTGTGAGGCACCAACTGTCATTGAGTACATTATTTCAAATCAATCCATTTGCATTCTGTGATCACTATCCACACACACACAAAACCAAAACAAAACCCACTTGTACTTTTGGTAAATATGTATTTGGGATGAAAGCATAAAAATTTACTTTATGATATATCAAAAGAGTTAAGATGCAAAGCTGAAAAATATTGGTTTGATTAAGCAGCTCTTCAAAATCACTTTATATGCAGGGAAATTCTACAGCCAGAATCAACCAACAATACTTACTCAAAATATCATTTATATCATATAAAGGATCTTTTGTCTCTGCAGCTAGTACTGATGATTCTTCAAAAAAGTAAACAACAATTTTATAGAACCATGAAAGAAAGAAACATCTTTAACTTCATTCAATCCACACATTGGGCATTTAAGAAATGATCTTTCATCTGAAAAAAGAACTTTTTCATTATGAAATTAATCAAAAGCCTAGTTGCTTACATATTCCATTCTTCTTGAGGAAGGAAATAAATGTAATTAAATTTGCTTTAATCAGTGGTGACACTTCTCAAAGAATCACTCAAGACTTTTATCTCAAGATCAACTACTTTTTTTTGTGGCAGAGAGACTTTCTCTGTCAGATCTGATCAGTCGTAACTAGCACTGAAATCTATCTTCAGAATATTTAAATTTTGGATTCTGTTACTTTACTGTGTTTTGTTTATACACAAAGATTTTAATAGATGTAACACAATGCAAAAAGTCAACTGAAAAATTCTATCTAAGAAATTCTATCTATGTAAATAGATAATCCCGGCATGTTTTGCATCTAGAAGAAAAGTGGTAATTTCTTTTGGGAACTTTGAACACATGTTGGAATAATCTAATAAACAGACTTTTCAATCCAAATGAAATTAGTAAGGCAAAAATATTCTACCAGTATTGTTAAAAGAAAGATCCAGAACTACAAAGCACAATGCAAAGTCTTCTGCTATTAAAAGGAACTTTCTGTCTTCTATGTAGAGTTTCAGATTCAGAAAGTCAGTTATCCCATTATACATCATGTCATCAGTTCTACCTTGTATTATGATGTCAGCAGCTCCTAGGGAGGCTCAGTGTTAAGTCTTGGAGAGCTGATTTTATGAATCAAGCCCTGCTACTGATCAAGGCCAGCAGCACTGTCACTGTACTGACAAAGCTAAAACAGGAATTATGACCATACCAGTAATTTCAATCTGCAAGTACTTCCTTTCTGCATGACAAATTCACAGCCTGTGAAAAACGCAGTGATTAGGAGAACGTCAAGACTGTAAACTGAGACTGTTCCCTAAGAGGGTCAGGATACTCAATAAAAGCTACAAAACTACTGGGGTAGAATACACGTTACAGCCTATGTTCTTGTCTTCCATTATTTGGGTTTTTTCAAAAAATCCCTTATTTACATAGATTATCCCCATTTTAAAATTATGGAAAACAAAAATTAAATGTCTACAGGCAGATGATAACGACAACATAAGAATTAATCCAAGTGTGTTCTCATACATTCACATTACCTGTATGAATACATATTAAAATACTTTACTATATGATTCTAGGATTTTTAGAAAGGTATACATGAATACATATTAAAATGTTTTATTTCATAATTCTAAAGAGAAATCTTGGATATTCTACTTCTGCAAATTCATTTGTCAGCTGCAGTCACTGCGAAATATGTTACTGTGCCATAAAAAGTCATAAAATCATAGTATGATCATACAACTAGTAGTTCACAGCTGTTGCAAACTAAGTTGGGCACTTTCTTGGTTTGTTTGATAAAATGTAGTTCATTTGTACTGATTGAAACTGCTACAGAACAATTATACTAGACCTCAAAAAGTAATCCATGAACATTATTACTTTCAAAGACCACTGCAAAGAGAAATTAACATGAACTATGTAATACTGCATTGAAAATCCATGTATTTCCTATCCTGTGATACAGTGCCAATGTGAAATCACCCTTGTAATTACAATGTGAAGATAAATTGCCCCTCTGCATCAAGTTATAATCCCAGCAATTGGTTCCTTATGGAAGAAGTCAATTGTAGCTATTTCATCTGTCTCTAATCAAAGTAAGCAGTCTCTAACTCCACATCCCTCTGAAGGAAACCAGGTAGCTCACGTATGAAAAGAACTGTGATTCCAAGTCCACAACTGGATAAACCTCTACTCAAGGTACTACAGGGTGCCTTGGCTACACAAGAAAATCACAAATTATTTTTTTTAAAGAAAAATTAGGAGATACAATGAAAATTACAACCAGTCTGTCCCTTATAGAAGTTCATCACATTTAAGAACCCCGGTGAGATTTTTCCAGCTGAACTATGTTAAAACAAAACTGATCTCTTATTTGTCATTGTCTCAATCACTGGAGCTTCACGAGTCACAAAATGTGAATTTATATTTGCTATTCTCTTTCATTTTTACTGTTGTCTATTTGGGGTAACATGTCACTTTTAGTGTTGGTTTTTGAACAAATGCTCTATTAAAACTTCAGAGTAACTGTTTTGCTTTTTACCTTGCACTGGGATAGAAACACAGTAAAGATTCAGGCAAAAAGATCTAAAATGAAAGCTATTATTTATTACTTATTTCCATAGAGACCAGAAGCCAAATCAGCCAGGACACTGGAGTGCTGTGAATTTTATAAATACAGAATGAATGACAAGAATGAATTCCCCAAGAGATCATACTACAAAAAACTAAGCTGTAAGAACAGGTGAGCCCAGACGAACATGTAGGGTGAAGTTTGGAAGATGGGAATAACAAACCAGGACCCTCCCTGTTAATATCAGATTGTATTTACTAATTCAGCTGTCAGAAAATAATTCTGCAATATCAATAATATGCACGGAATGAGAATCATGAATCAGGAAAAAAAATCACAGCCTCACCATTTAAGTCTCACCACTACTTCTTGGTGCATCTCCACTGGTGATTTTGTGTGTGGGAAGGGTTCTTTTTGCTTAGAATTTACTTGGAGTAGAAATGGTGCAACTACAAAGTGGTTTTCCTTCTTGTGGAAGAAACCAATGCTGACGCTGTGCACAAGGGGCTACCAAAGGCACCCCGTTCGCAGTGTGGATACCTGGCTCTTCAGCAGTCATTGCTCCATGTCCATGTGCTGCACTCTTTAAAATGAGTGCAAACTCACTGCACTCTTTAAAACAGTGAGTGCAAACTCAACTGCCAGTGAAGATTCCCTGTGGGAAGGCAGTTCCTGAACCATTAGACTGCAACAACTTCTATCTCTCTGCGATGCATCAGTCAGGAACACTACAGTATCTCAAAGAAGTCAAGATCCTCCCAACAACTTATTCTCATCTCAAACCTCAACTGAGAAAGTAAGTCTTCTTGTCTTTTCCTTTTCAGGTCTTTTATGAAAACATGATTATTAAGACAAATCTCAAAACATAAATAAACTGATGGCAAACAAAGGAAAAAAGTTACTCCGTAACAGGAAAGAAATTACCAAAGCACAGCAGCAAACAGACAGTTTGGTCTGATGTTATGAAAGCTGCTGAGGCGTGCCTGACTTTAACTATTAATAAATGGATAAATAGTTTGAGCTTTAGGTAACCCATCAACATTATTTGTTTCACATGTAAGAACTATTAGTGACAGCTGTTGAGACCACAGTGCTCAAGTAACACTCTGTCTTTCATTCCAGAGGTGTCCCACACTTGGCGGTGAATGATTTTTATTTTATAAGCAATAATCAAGATAGAGACAGTAACACTGATATTTCCCACAGGCACGCAGCTACACATACACAGTCCTGTCACAGCCCAATGGAGTTTGCTGCCAGTGTTACACCTGCTCTGCTCATTATGGGCTTCAGTCTCAAAAGTCTGTTAAGCTGTTACTTTTCCTGGCACTACATCTACTGGAAAAATCTAAAGATAAAACCACAATAATCAGGACAATAAGCTTCATTGTAAGAAATGTCTAAGGCACTACCCACAACCATTCAACAACAGATTAGCTACAACTCTTAAGTGATACAAGATCAACTTTTTCTAACTATTTCTTAATATTTTAAATATCGAGACTATTAATAGAAATGAACTTTTTCCCAGACAACTGCAACAAATGTTTTTAACTGAGGATCTGGGGAACAACCAACTCCAAACCAATGTGCATTTGGTGCAAAGTTTTCAACAGCTCAAGAAATGATTCCCTCTTTCAACTCCAGCAGTATGTCTTTCTACAGGAATAGTTCAGAACTTTGCTTGGGACTGCTCCATTTGTCTAGAAAGGGTCTTGAAACCAAAACTGCAAAACAAAATGAAAGTGTGGGGTTTTTTCCCACTGAGATGTTAACCATTCATTACTAGTTGAATTAGCTGGAAGAACATATGAAGATGCTGTTGGCATCAGTCTTTCAAAGCACAGAAGGATAAGAATACATTTTTTTTATAAAAGACACTGTAAGATTTTATATATATAAATAGATCATGCTAAGTACAAAGCCTGTGGATCCCCAACACAGATACAAGACCATGATACAAAGTTCAGAAAATTCACTTTTATCAGCATTGCCCTCCACAGTTCTCAAAGTTCTGCTGTGCATTCTAGAGTAATATGCTTATCAATCCTAAAAATGGAACTGCACAGGAGCAACTATATCTTCATCTATACCAATACACTTTACCTCACTTTATTTTGCACATTCTGCAGGCTTAAAAGTGAAATCTAGAATTTTTCACTTCTTCTTTGACTCTTAGAGTGTACACAGAGCAAGGAAAAACAGCTGGAGGAGAGTGGTAAATACACTTTCAGTATTAATTCCTTTACTACTTTCAGCTGAGGTCTGGGCACATAGAATGCCACACACACTGTAAGTTTTTATCTTCTTTGTAAGGAAAGTCAATAAAAAAGAATGAATGCTATTTCGCTGTTGAATTTAATGCACAAATAAAGCAGTACTTTTTCCTGTTTGTTAACTTGACAACCCAACACACCTAAGATATTCTCTATTACAGTGAGTTCACTTTCCCGTGCAGTCTTAACTTGGTTAGCTTCAGAATCTTCTGATAGTGAGGTGTTAAAACCACAGAATGAACCCTGAGGTAATACTGTTCTCCCACACTGAGCTTCTCCATTCCTGTAGCTAATCCTATGAAGTGCCAGGGCACAGTTCTAGACAAACAAAAACCTTAACACGTCCTTTCTCCCCAACAGTGACAAATACCCAGGGAACCCCTTCCACGACCGATTTAGTCTTCCATTCTCATTTGGGGAGTGACTGAAGACACAAAACAGGCAGTGAGACAAAGGCTATCTGATGCCACAGGAAACAGAATGGTTTACCAGCAAGACATACAAAGATCTTCACATACTTCTATACTGTTAAACCAATTGGTTGTATGTGTAAAGAACTACCTCCCTGCTATAAACAGTGACTTATTTTCTTGACAGTGGCAGGTATGCTAAGAAAAAAAGAGGACTTAATCTTGTAAAATTAATAGTTCTGTGTCTACAGAAACAGATAGATGTGTCAAGAAAACACAGAGAATGGAAATTCCACTTTGGAAGCAAGTTGGAGTTGCAGAAACAACTAAATTAGGATTCAGCCCCAATCCCATTTAAAACAGCAACAGGCAAGAGGATCAGGAACAGAAGTCTATCTAGGTACAACTACAATGTGTTTACTAAATAAATTGGCTTAGTTTTTAAAAATACATATTTATACAATTTTACTTTAACCAATACTAACTATTTATACTTAACTAAGCAAAACAAAACCCAGAATAAAGGCATCTGTGATGTGTCTCTGGCTTCAGCGTATGGGCATAGTGCGATACCATCCTTTTTTGGTATTTTTATTTAAATTTTACTTTAAATCAATACACTTTGACTAACGCGGTTACTTAACTCTCACCATTTACATCCCCCTCTTGAGAATTTGAATAAAACAATGGCCAGCAAGTTGATAACTGAGAGAGGTTACCATTCAACCACTGAGCCAGAAAAACTGCAATTGAAGGTTGTAAAACTTTTACAGTTCACAAACTAGCCTCAGGAAACCTGCTGGGTTTCTGAGCACTGTCTGTACTCCTGACATCCCACTGCGTCTCCGAAACTGACACTAACCTTTCACTGTCTCCGGTAACAACAACTACGCTCCCTCTCAGTTTGTGTGCGTGTGTATGCGAGATGATTCACTTGCTCTTATTCCATGGAACTGATGATTCATTCAATCCCCTCCAGATCATGTTAACATACTAAGCATGCACGTTAAGGAAGCAAAAATCAAGTTCTTAAACTTTTTTTTTTTTTAATGCTCAAATGTTTATTTTTCATTTCGGAAGATAAAAGAAGCGATCAAACGCGGGAGGGGAACCAGAAGAGGCTACGCTTCTGCTCAGCGGGAAGGTTTGGGGAACACACCCAACCCACGTGTAAAGCGAGCAGCCGTATTCCAGCGGCGGGCTCGCGGGGGGGGGAGCGCCCCTTCCCTCCCGCCCGGGACCGGGGCTGCTCCTGCTCCTGCTGCCGCTGCCGCTNGGCTGCTCCTGCTCCTGCTGCTGCTGCTGCTGCCCCGGCACCGGCACCAGGGAAGGCGCGGCGGGCCGGCCGGTGCATCCCCGCCACACCGCGGGCTTGTGCCTCTCCTCCTCCGGTGACATCTTACATAATAAGCCGAGCTAATCGCGCCGGAAGCGAGCCAGCCCGCCGCGGAGCATCAGCGGGGATAATCACCCGCGGCGGGCGATGCTCCGGACCGGCGCCCGCTGCTCGCTGGCTGCCCGCCCCCGCGCCCTGCTAGAAAAAACCCGC
>VXBX01009921.1:2294180-2372074 GCA_013400415.1 Scytalopus superciliaris
CCGCCCACAGGCGCTGCCCCGCCGCCGCCCCCGCGCATGCCCGGCCGACCCCGGGGCGCATGCGCTCTGCGCGTGCCCGCTGAGGCGGGCTCCGGGCGGCTCGGGCTCTGTGAGCGGCGCGGGGGCCGCCCGGGCTGTCCGGGCCCAGGGAGCTCCAAAGGTCGGGAATGCGGAGCGGAATGGACACCCCCGGCAGCGGGGGGCTCCGTGGGGGCAGCGGCCGCACACACACACACACACACCGTGCGGCCCCCGCTGGCGCAGGCGGTGTTTGCTCCCTGGCTCGGTTCTGCCCCGCTGAGGGTGACTCGTATCTTGCCCTTGGTAATTTCCAGCGAAAGGAACGGTTTAAAACAAGGAATTGGGTGACGTTACTGACGTATTCATTAATTCAAATAAAGCAACTCCTTAATGCTCCTTTTACTCCCACAGTCAGCAATGGCAATAAATGTAATATCAAAATACACTCCACGAGAGCTCTTTGCAATAGGAATCCCCCATTTGCACTCTCAGTACGCACCGCAGGAATTTCCCTGACTCATTTTCAGATGAGTAAGCTTCTCAATCAAGTTTTCCTGGCATTTAATAGTAAATCACTCAACTCAGTGCTGGTAACAGAATCGATAGTCCCCGTAACCCGTTTCGTGTTGCCTGTTGGGCAGAGTTTGGGGTACAGGCACTGGCTGGAACCCCCGTCCTGCTGGGCAGGAGAGCCAAGGCTGCTGGTGCTCAGCTGGAGCTGAGTGTCCACCTGCAAGTTAGCACCTTCCATGACTTCTGCCTTCATTCTTAGATGGAAAGGAGGAGAGTGGTTTTGAAGGATTTGTTTTAATCTATCCATGATGCTTTTCCAAGTAGCATTGCATTAATAAACCCCCCATTATCTAGGGAAGAGTTCTCTTGCGCCTGCTTACTTAGGACTTTTCCCTTTTAGCCGCTTCCTGGGAGAACTTGCCATGGCATCTGAATTTAAGATGCTTCAGCATCATCTGATCAGGTCACAGCATCATGTTTATTCAGACATCAGCGGGCCCTGTCAGTAAGTAGATATTCTGAGGCTTTGCTGGTCAGACTAGTGTTGATCTTGACTGTCAGGTCAGCTGTTAGTTATAAATGTGTTTGTGATACTCAGCCAGATTTGTTATAACAGAGCAAGGCATTCAACTCCTTTGAGTTTGTACTCGATGGGGGGTCACACAGTGCACAGAGTACTTTTAGAGATTAAAAGAAACTTCAGTGAAAATAAACTTGACTGTCCATAGTTTAAGCTATTGCATCAGGGTCACTGAAAGCTGAGACATATCTGAATTGTTTTACCTGGGTTCCTATTATTAAAGCTGTTGGTGGCTTTTGTTTGGTTTTGTTCTGGGGGTTTTGGTTAAGTGAAACTTCTGACTATAAGTTTTCATTTGCAGAAAATAAATAGAAAAATTCTGAATCGTGGAAGAACAGTTCCATAGAGAGACAGTAGTTCTCACTGAGGTGTTTGTTTATCTGAAAAAAGATCAGAAAGAGAACAAATTTCTTCCTGTACATGAAAGAACTCGAGCACACAGTGATTTTACTGGACGATGAATCTTGCACTAAAACTTCTGAGAGCTCTCCTGTTTCTGGGAGGCAAGACAGTACCAAATCATAGCCGCCAGAGAGATGGCTGTCAGTGAGGAACAGCCAACGCCTACACTGAAGTCACAGAAGAAGCCATACCAGAAGATAAAGATATTCAAGGTATTGTTACAAGTAGGAAATGTAGCTAGCGGTGATGGTCTCGACATTGGCAGGGCAGAGCTCAGAGCAGATTAACTTTGTTTACTAAGACAGCAAGGAAGGCAGGCAATAAACACAATGTGAAAAATGATTCAGTACTGACAGTTCTTTCACCAAATGTTCCCTGTCTACCCAATTATGGATACAGATTTCCCTTTTCAAGGTTTTCTTCACAGCCAAGAGGGTCACATATTTAAATATAAGTACATACATACGTAACTGTAAATTTAGATGAAAGTTTATCTTCTCACATGTTTTCTTGTCTCCAAGGAGACACCAAATAGTGAGAGATTAATAACCAAAGCACAAGAGTTGGCAATACTTGCTTTTTTTGTTGCAATGTAAGATGTAAAGGTCTAAATCCATTAAGTGGCTGTGAAAACCTGAACTACAGATTCCAGTTTTATTTTATATCTTAGATGGTACTGAATTTTTAGTGTAAACAGCTTTGCAGTTTCACAGCAGACTTTACATACAGGAGAAAAGGGTTTGTCTGGTTCAAGGCTCAGTTCTCTAATTATATTTCTTTCACTTCCTCTGCTGATTTTATTTCTAGTAGAGCGAGAAGCCTTAAACTGCTCCCTGGGGCTCTCTTCTCGATCCCAAGCTTTGTGACGGAGGTGTTTCCTTAAGATGATGGCTTCTATAAGCTGTCAGTTAATTGTGATTAGAGCAACAGCCACATCTGGAGCTCCTCTTCTGATGATGCATCTTTGGAGAACTGGCATGAACGTCACTCTCAACTGTAAAATAGGTGGTTGGGAAATGTTTTATTAAACTAAAAAATAAGCAAAATCCAAGTGTTTAATTTGGTTCTCGGCAGTTGCTACATTTAGGGTTGTGAGTTAACTTTCCATCCCTTAGCAGATTCTGTGCATCAAATAAGCTCACATAATTGCCAGTGAAGGACAAGCTGTAACCTTTTGGTATATCAGGGATCTTTCAGATCCCTGGCTCTCAATTTCTGACTTCATATACGTGTCTCAGTGGGTACCCTCCCTACCTCCTCAGGAATATTGCCAGGGTACATTTTTCCTTTTCCAAAGATTACATAGAAATTGCAAATCATGCTTTAAAATATCTAGCATTAATTATGCAGCTTTCTTATGAGCTAGGACTTCTTGCCAGAGAGTGATGAATCCCTCTCTCCTTTTCATCCAGAATTTGACTACTAAGCTCTCTTATTAAGCAGAGTACTAGGGCACTCTATGACTACTTCCATTTGAAAAGAGAGCATCATCACTCCTAACTCCCTATTTAGAACCATGATGCTATTTTAAATACAATTTTAAACTATGATTTTGCATTTCAGGCATTTCAGTTTCATTTGTGTTACTGATTTGCTCTCCAATCAAGGTTATCAATTGTTTATTGATTTTTGACTGGGTTTTACTGTGCACTGCTTAGTGTTAGTAATTCAGAGCGTCTTGAACCAACATTGAAACTAAATTGAGAATTCTGCTTGTTTTGGTGGATATTTTCAACTTGAACGCTGTTTATTATTATTCTATAAATACTGAAACACCGTGACAGATGAATTACACATCAGAAAACAAGTGCTCCCTTGCCTTTGGGCTAGACTGAGAAAGTTTTCTCTCAGTTGCAGAGGGGAAGAGCAGTAGAACACCTGCTCAGCCTGGCTTCAGCTCAGACAGGAAGAGGAATTGCCAGGTGATCTGTCTATCTTCTGTCAGGTGGAATAGCTGCCTAGTTACAAAGTTGATCGAGAGCCTACCACAAGAAAATCTAAGACTTTACTTTCTCCTCAAGACACAGCTGTTGAGATCCTTGGGTAAATGGCTCTTTTAATATAATTTATCGGTGCATTATAAATATGTACATAAAAGACAAACATCTCCAGTGTTGGAGCAGATCATAAGCACAGCCACAGCAACATCAGGGCTAGACCCTCATCAGAATGTTCTGCACTCCTGCAAAGGTAGCAGGAATCTCCACAGACCTGCTCTAGTGCTTTAAGGCAACTCACATCTCATCTGCAGTTGCACCATTCCAGACACTTTCTCTACTTCCTTCTGTTTCACTTCTTTTTAACTCAACCATGATCTATAGCTTAGTATCATTATGAAGCATTTCAGTTATAATGGCAGAGAAAGGTGTTTTCCAGCATTAGTTTGGATTTCATAATTGTATGGAATATGAACTAAGGTATAATTACATCATATAAGAAACTATTATAAGATGTCATTTTACAGGGAGGATAAAATACCTGTCAATGACTATGGACAGTCTTCCCCAAAAATGGAAAAAGGCATAGAGATTTGCTATTACCAGGTCTCCTGGTAATGACATTATTATTTCACATTGTGGAGTTCTGCTCATAGAGAATTGTGAGAGTAGGTTTTAACAAACTATTGATGCTTTATTTGAGTGCAATGGCAGGACAAGATACCTGTGCCAAATAATCACAGCAGCTGTTTCTGAGAAAGTCTCCCTCCTGTCAGTGAGGAGACATTCTCTTATCAAGAGACTCAGAGGATAATAACTGAGCAGAGTCAATCTTTTTGCAGCCCAGAGACCACACCAGACAATCACTTTTACACTGCCAAATTGAATGAATGAAGGAAAGGAGGATGGAAGAACAAAGTCTCAGGAACACATTTCATTTACAGATGAGGCATAGCTGGTATTCTTCACTTCCCTTTTGCAGCCCATGGTATGCAAAACAGCTTACAAGGCAATGGAGACAAGTAGCTGCTCCCAAGGAGGTGAATCTAGATATCTAAATTCAGATCCCATGTATTCCCTACTATGCAAGCATTTTTAGATTATCCTAAAGAAAATTATTTCCTGCATTGAGTCTTTCTTTTCCTTTGATAGTGCTGATTTGAGCCATAGTTGAAGTAAAGTACTCAAATCTACACATGGAAGGATTTGACTTGAAACGTCTGCCGCCCATGATCATGATTAAAAATACCCCAGCACCCACAGACAGCGCAGGCAGGTTTAATCACCTCACTGGAAGTTACACAGTACTCTTCCAGGAGCTTCATGTTCTCCAAGTCTCTGTCTGTCAAATATAGTTGGAACTTGTCTGTAAATTGAAACATCATTAGGGAAGGGAAGCCAGCAGATGGACAAACTGTGGGACTATAGGTCCTATTTCCTTCAAACACCCTGTTGAACTCCGGTTAGAAATTTAGTACTAACCCAACAGTTTCCTATAACACTGGTTAAAAGTTCAAAGTATAATTTCTATAACCTGATGATAAACATATTGGTGTTTTTAATTGAAATTCAGAGTTTTGAGGAAGACCTTTAAACAACCAAATTTACAGGCATCCTTAGTGACAAGTCAATGGAAGCAGGTGGACATCTAAGCTTAACATCAAATCTATTTTCACACAGCCAAAGCTGTAAATAGGAAGAATCTACAGGATGAATTGGTGAAACTGAAAAACTCTACACCCCCAAATTTTATGTAATGAAACTTTCAAGATCTCATCTAAATTCCTGCCAAATTCAGGATCCATATGCACTGCTATAGAGTTAATTTGAATTTTGAATTTAAGGTGTTACTTCTTCACTGGTATATAGCATGTTTGATAAAGACTGATTCATAGTTGCAGAGATGAAATGAGAAAGAACAGCAGAGCATGAGGAAACAAAGACTGGCAAAAGAAAAGCCATAGAGAGAAAGAGGTTGCATGTCAGCTGCCTGTGCAATTTAAGTTCTCAGCTGCCCTGGCAGCTCCTCTGCCCAGCAGAGGGTTAGCTGCAGGTATTGTGACTTTTGCATGCTCTTAGGGGATTTCGTTCACAAACTCCAGTTGGGGGAAGGCAAGAAAATCAATGCCACTTTTTTCCATCTGTTGCCCACAAGATCATGTGGGTGAAATATGCCAGTGACATTAAATGGCTTGCCAGGCTGGATGACTGCAATTACTTCAGTTTTATTCTTCCTTCCTCAGTGTTTAGTTTATATTTTCTCTGCTACAATCTGTCCAGCCCCACATCTCCTTAGTTACTGATAGAAGTCACTAATTTTAAATATACTAAGTGCACTAGAGAGACTTGTGAAGGCCAGCTAGAGGGAAAGAGAAGCCTTCATCATTGCTTAGATATAGACATTGGTGGAAGAGTAAATACAGACATGGATTCACAAACCAGCTGGTGAACCACGCAAGTGAGACATGGATAGGTTCTGTCTGCCTAGGATGATGTCCTCGTTTACAATCTTATTTCTCTATTGTGATTCTGGGATTCAAGGAGGCATCTAGGAATGGCAAGAAGAAAGGGCACCAGTGGCAGCAGTTAAATATAAATCATGTTTCACGGAAGGCTTTTTTTTCTTTAAAACACTGTGTTATGTCTATGCATTTCCTAAAATAGAAGTTAGAAAATACCTTGGAAACTTATTTAAAATGCCCTCATATGTTAGAGCTAAGCTAGGAAACAGCTGGTTCCTGACCAATGTTATTTCTCATGTGGAACTAAATAATTTTCATAATCCTGTTCCCACTGCACCAAATGAGCTGGTCAGATCTGGCTTAGTAGCTGACATACAAATAAAGTTTCATCAACTGTATCTATGTATATGCAGAAATACAAACAATACACTTATTTTTTTAACCAAATATCAGATCACATGGATATTTGAGTGTTGCTATTTTCAGTTCCAAATAGTTTTACTAATATTTTAAGACTTGCTTTGACAGATAGAGTTGAGAAAATTTAGTTTTGCCGTGACTTCACCACTTAGAACTTCATGTCTCAAAAACCTAGACATAACTAGCTGTGCTTTCATTTAAAATGAAAATCCTGTACAATGCAAGCAAATTTTAGTTTCTATTTGAAATTAATTCTTTCAGTTGTCAAGTACCAGGCTCAAAAATGAGTCACAGTATTTGGTGAAATAGACAATGGAATAGGATATCTGTATAAATGGGAGAACACCCTGGCCAGTGGTAGTCTTTAGTCAAATCTGACTGCTTCTTGCTTGATGTTTCAGTATCTCTAAAGCCTCAGAAACCTGAGTAAGGCTGGCCTGAGGCCCCTCTCATTTATTTAATTTAGAAAAGGACTTCTTAAACCATTAGATGGAGCCCCTCTTCTTCTCTCTGCGTGGATGAGCCCCTCAGTGATGCAGATACCTTCAGTGTGGTCCTGCTGCACCGCACTGAGGGACTAAGAGAACCTGAATGAAAAATACACCTTCTCTCTTGTAAAAACAAGTGCTGATCTTTTGTTTATTATCACTTTGATTCAGGAAGTTGTTTGGACTGCAAAGCCACCACCAAAGAGTGACAACTGAGCTAGATGTGCCCTTGCTGCACTATCACAGCTGCCTCACTCGGTGAGGTGAAGAAAGAAGCACATGGTGTGACAGGATACACTTACGCTGGCATTAGCTATGCTAAGCCTGCCTGGTAGATAGAAGACTTCTGTCTCCAGAACAGATTTTAGGCACATTTAATCAGCCCAAGCTTAATCCCTCCTGACAGAATGCCTACTTTAATGCCATCTTTCTTCTCAGAAAACTTCACCCACCTTTCCTCAGCAGCTTTTACCACAGCATTCCTATGTAAGTAGACCTAGGGGTATGAAGGGTGATGAATTGCTAGTAAGAGGCCACCTTCCTTTATGCAACAGATATGATGCAAGTGCTAGACTAAAGGTTACGTTCCAAAGGTTAAATTAATCAGCTTCACAACTGTTCTTTATGCTTAGCCAGACTCTTGAGGCCTAAAGTAACTCCTAGTAGTTGTTATAGATGATTTGTCTTCTGAGAACATCCATGCACTACCAAACTTCCAGTTGTAAGGGAGACACAAAGTGAAGACTCTTCCTATTAGCATTAATAGGCCATATAGATAATAGCTTAGAGTTGGTTTTTTTGAGTTCTGCTTTGCTCGGTTGGGGCTTTTTTTAATGGCTGATATAATAGTTCCAGCAATTTCAGCATCTTGCTTCCTTCTCTCATAATCTCCAAATAAGCATCACTTCTGCACACTGTATCCCACACCTCTCCTTTTCCATCCCTGCAGCAGCTCCAGATTTGTTCATCTTTGCTCTCTGCAGGGAAGGTACCTTAGCTGCCTTGCATTCATTCTTCATTCAGCAAAATGTGGAACAAATGTTCAGTGACAGCCTGTTGCACACCAGTTTAATAGTGCATAAAACAGAAAGGCTACTGCTAGCAGCTTTTGGAAATTCAGCACTTTGTATTTAAAGCTATTCAGCTTTATAATAATGTGATGGCTCATTCTGCAGCTAGATTTCCAGAGAGGTGTGCCTTTATGTAAAGCAATATTACTGTATTTTTAAGACACTTTTGGATTTTCAGTAGAATCCTTTGTAAACTACTATTGCATTTGTTACAGATATTGTGAGAGGAGGGGTTAATAAAGCAAATATCCCACTGACCTTAACAGAGTACTTCACGCTCCATGCTCTCCAAGAAGTCGGTAAGAAATTCAGTCAATAACGATACATTTCTCTGTTTAATACAAAGACTGCAGAAGCACTTACTGGGTCTTTCCAGTTGTTCTCCTTCCTGTTGCACTAACAGTCCAATTGGCAGCCAATTCTGAGCCAGCCAGAAGATACTGTTATAAGCAGAACAGAAGGTAAAGAGCTACAGGAGCCAAGAGTATCCTCCTACATACAGCACTTAATTTTCTAAGAGCATTTGGTGGTCAGGCCTGTGTGCAATCCCTGTGAAAGTTTTTAAGCATATTTGAAGGCAGCTCTTAGCAGAGCCTTCCTTTTCAAGTTGTACATTAAACATAAGAAATGACATTTGAAGAAACACTTTTGTATATGGTTAGTCTCTAAGACTAATCTTCTAAGAATAAGCCAGCCAAATGCAAATCTATTTCCCAACAGAATATAATATGTCATCTTAATATAGATATCTTTCCAGGCAGTGTGGTTTCCCTAACAGCAAAAAATAGAAAGCTGTCCTCATGAAGGGGTGTGGAAATAATACAACACTGATGAAGTAATACTATTGCAGCATAGTCAAGAAGCCTTCAGATTGTAACTTGCCACTGAATCCTGATTGTTGCCTGCAGCTGATAGGAAAGCTAATAGTGCATCTCTGAAAAGCATCCTGCTTCAGTGAATTACCTCCATGTACCTCTGGCATGCCAGCAATACTGTTAGAGGGATGCAAGTTGCAACATTGCCAGTCCTTTGTGAACACAACAAAAAGTGGTCTCAGCTCCACTTTCTTCCATGCCCAGAGATTTTAGTGAAAGGTGGCAGATCTTCAGAGTCATCACCTGCTAAAGAAAACCGGAAAACCCCAAGTGATTCTTAGCTGAATGTTCTTACCTTCCATCAGTACTGGAACTGGGAGGTGAGCAACATGAAAGGGAAATGTTTTCTGTGTGCGAGCTTTCCTACAGCAGCAGGTGAGAGCAGCAGCTCTGTTTCAGGTATACAACATTGTAACTGTGAAACGGAACCTGTTCTCAGTTTTCCCTTCTAAGACTTATCCTCATCAAGGAACTAATATTAGAAACTCTAATTTTTGTGTGTAGAAAACAGTAGGAAAACTAATCAATTATCAGCTTTGTAACACTGTAAGACATTAAATAATGCTTTGTAACAAGTATCATCTTTCCTTTGGCTTGATTTATGTAACAAAAATACATTTGACATCTCAGGTAAACAAAACCCAGTAGCTCAACACAAAATAACTGATGGATCACTGTGGTTAATTTTCTTCAGAAGTACTGAAGTGCTGAACAACAGAATGAGAATTCAAACAGCAGTAATGTGCCAAAAAGATGATTTCATTCACACTTTCACTTATGCAAAAAATGAAGCAACAAATTATCCCCGTCAAGACAAAACTGCTGCAGAGAATGCAGTAAGGAGTCAATATTTCTACCGTTGTTCATCCAAGAACAATGGAAGATTTGCAAAGTGCATTCTGTTCTGTCAAAAGCACTCAATGTTTGAGTTACCACAATGCCTGTGACCTGGAACGCCTACCACTTTTTTTTTCATGTTGATTAAACTTCATTAGAGGTGAAAAAGCTCATGCTGTTGAAGGAGAGGGGGGGAGGCAGCACTAACAGGCCACTTTCCAAACAGATTTCCCAGAAACAGAGCAATTAATAAAGGGTCCTAGAAATGCTTTTTGTGCACTTCTTTTTACTATGTCATGAAGTGCCAACTGAAAGCTTAATGAATCATAAAATGCAGCACTTTTATGATTATTTCTTCATGTCTAGTCCAGATCTCTAAATAAACAAGGTTAGTAAGGTACAGGCAGCATTTGGATCTAACTTACGCTTGACCAAGGTCACATACACAAAACAAATGGTTCAGTGAGGAGAGGAATTCACAGAGCCTAGTTTGCTATGGATTTTATGTGGGAGCTGAGTTCACTGGTAGCAAACTGAGTGTGAATTTTAAATGAAGCTTTATCTGGATTTGGATACTCAAAACACAGTTCTTCATGTGGAATCTTTTGTGTCTTGTACGAGTGGAGTCCTTAGCAGAGGCACTTTCCCTTGTTAGGGGCACTGTTAAAGTTTCTCTCTCTCTCTCTCCCCTTTGTAGTGGACTTTTGATTTTCATGAATATATAAGAATATAAATTGCTTGAAGACTGCTGCTGCTCTCCAATTTGGTTAAAATTTGCTAATGAGTTAAAAAGCTGCCACAACAGGACAGAGAGATGCAAGGCCACATCCAAATCACATGACTGCATAAGCCTTGTTTCCTTAGAAAACCAGACCAAAAATTTCTAGCCCCACAAAAAGGAAGTTACAAAGAAGGAAAAGAGCAATTTAAACAATATGTTGACAATACCTAAAAAGCAATTCCTACTTGTATCCTAATCTACAAATCTACACACATAAAAGGATATTGAGGACAGTATTATTCACAGATTAAGAACGTATTAATGGCTTTCACTTACCTCAATAGTTTCACTTTTTCTTATGGCAAACACAACTGAGTTTCACTGAGCTACTACCAAAGGACATGCTTCATCATCCTAATATCAATAAAGCAATATAGTGCATTAAAGAACATTAGAGAGGTGTTATCTAGTGAACGACATTTCTTACTGTAGAAGTAAAAAAGGTATCAACACATGTCCATCTTAATTCTAAGGGTTTTTTTCATAGATAACAAGCCAGGTACAAGTCTCTGTTCAGATAAATAGGAGAATGGGGATTTAATCCCTCTAAAGATTTTTTTTTTGTGTCCTATAAGCCATATAGTTGTCTTTTACACAGTATTTTTCACTAGAAACAGGATCAAAGCTAAGTTTCAGAAAACTCCTCCTTGGTTCTGCAGAAGCTCTGCTTTGGAAAATTGTCTCCTTTGATTCCCTTCCTTTTCCTTCCCCATGAGCTATTTTCAGTGTTTCCAACAAGTTGGTAGGCATAACAAGTTACTGAACCTGGAGGGTGTTAGCTCTGCAACGAAGCAGAACCAAGTCACGGATGAGGTTCTCTCCTAATAGCTTTATCATATGAATGACACAGAAAATGTAACACCCTGGGTATACTGATGCAGTTTACATTGAATCAACAATCTGATCAGACTTTAAAAGAAATATATTTCTGATAAATAGTCTAAATGGGCATCTCTTACACAAGACAGCTTTATGTTGCTCTAGAAACATTCACATAAGTGATAGGGGACAGGACTGTATGGCACCAGGAAGGCACATTTGCCCTAAATTAAAATCTTGAAGTCCTGTTTTTTCATGGTGTGGGGTAACAGCACGTTTTTTTCTTACTAACTGTCCAGATACACATAAATAGTTGTTTGGGAAGTTTGTGTACAGAGAACCATTAGAGAAGTGCCAAGTTCCAGGAGTAATGTAAGTGCTCATTATAAAGGTAGCATTTCTCTCAACAATCATGCTTTGTCTTTTTAGCAGAGAAGCTGTAAGAGTTGCTAGGGGGTTGTTTTTCTGATGGCCTGCGCTCCCAGGGAAACAAAATCCCCAGCAAGCTGCAGCGATTGCTACAATTGCTGAGAGCAGAAATAAGTGCACATTCAGGACTGATCCACTAATAGCCTTTACTCTTCTTGCCCCGGCCCATTATCTCTGTTTTGCATCAGTTACACAGCAGCCCAGAAATAACTAGACAATCCTGAAACCTGAGCAGCTAAAATTGTTTCAGTCCGTCCAAGGAGCTCCATCCACCTCTGGCAATTATGCTATGGTTTAAAATCCAAGCTTTTTCATTCAACTGAACATGTACATTTTTCAAACTACCCACATGCTGGACTTGGAGTAACCTGGAAATAATAAGGTATTAATGCAGACAAGAACTTTACTGCTCTCATATATGGCATATTTGTAAATTTCTTATCACTTTTGAATTGTTTTCTCATCTCTCAGTGGCAGTCTGCCAGTTGCCTCTGTCTCCTGAACTGCTCCTTTTTGTATGCTAGATCCAGTACAAGCATCAGCATGTGTTAATATTTCTAATTTTTGCATCAAGCACCAGTTTGTAAAATGACAAATAGGGTAGCACAAACCCAGAATTTGCTAGAGGCTGGTGATCAGAATCACATCTTTGCTGGTGAGAAGTGGAAAAAAATTGCTGAGATCTAAATGAAGCAAAGTTCTTTGTCGTTGGCAGCTTTGGGGAATCAGATGAGCACTAATTAGAAATTGCTCTTTTCCTTAAGATGAGATATTAAATATATCTGCTCAGAACTCATCTTGATTTCTTGCTAGAAGACAATATGCTTGAGACATGCTGCATTTCCCACATCCCCACCTCCTCCCTTGTGGCTTTATCTCAAGTTCACATGCAAGTGTTTGTATACCATTATCCTACAATGCAACATTCAGATTTGGCACTTTATCTCCTTTGAGATGGCAGGATACAAATCCACAAGCCTTTTAAAAATTAAAAAAAAGGCTGCTTCATTTATAATTTATAGTTTGAACACCTCCTAGCACAAAGGGCTTATTTCTAGATCAAGATCCCACTCTGGACAGGTTTTTCCCCCCAATTTTTGTGTTTCCATTCAGCCATAAGAAGGCAGAATTCAAATCATTCCTTTAACAATTTTGTTTTCTTCATGATACAGCAGCAGAGCTCACAGTATGATCTGCATCAGTTGCTCCTCTTGATTCTGCTTTCACAAGAGACATTTTAAGAAACATGCAGAAGAAGGTATAGTTTATCGTGCTTACAGTAATGGGCAAGAGAGATAATAACCATGAAAAGCAAGATTTCTGCAGGAATAGATCTTAAAATAAGCATTTTAGCATTGGATGCTCTAGTTCATCCTAATGTGACTACTAGCAGGGTTTTATCTTCAAAACTGGTCCGATATGGAACTGTATTTTGGGACAGCAGAGCCTACCTTCTACTAATAAATGAGTGCTTCAATCACCTACTTATTGTATTTTAAACCAGAGTCAGAGCAGATAAGATGACAATATTAATTCCTGCTGCTTTCACCAAAAACTGAGATTTTCAGACAGGACTGATGGGCTCTTTAACCACAGTGTGGTTTGCTCACTTTGGGAAGATGCACCCTCAAATCTAAAAAAGGCATGTCCAGTTTAAAGTCCAAATGTAGTAGCCCCAAAAGTTGTACATACACAATTATGTACATAAAACCTAAAATAAATACATATATACAGACATATACATATAAAATATAGTTTAAACAGCTTTGCACCTCCGCCCTGCTCTCATTTAGCTGTCCATATCAAAAATACTACAGGAAAACAGCTGGTGTTCGGCATTTTGAACAGCACAACTTTGGACAACCTGCATTAGTCTTTACTTTGTCAATTGGTAAAGAAATTGGACATGAAGAGGGTCTTGGTTGTGTGACTTCCTCCACTATTCACAGCTAGATAACCCTGAATAACAAGACAGCAAGAAGCAGACTGGATTTTACTGTCCCAGCCTTCTTCCTGAGGTTTGGTTCTCATTCCTCCTCACCTTTCAGACAGCCCTTGCCCACATCAGAGGTTCTACTTCTCCTTTTGGAGGAGACTTCAGGAAGGAACTGTTTTGGCTGGTGTTAGGCAGGCAGTCGCACAATCCACTGCAAGTCCTAAAGCAGAACTGCAAGAAAATATTTCTTACCACAGCAGGAGCTGTGACTTCACCATTTTTCAGGAGAACAGCATAACTTTTGGAGATGTCCCATACCGAGAACATGCTCCACTGCCATCTGCAGGAGTATCAGTGTGACACAGCTACAGTGCCAGAGCCTCTCTGCAAGCTCACAGAGGCAGTCACGCTGTTGCTCCTTACTGAAATTTCAAGGCTGGCATTTGTGATTCCAAGGTAAGGCCAGAAAATGTTACCACTCCAGAGACCTACAGTCACGGTTACACTGGAGAAAAGGGTGGCCGTAGTCAGCTGTAAGAGTCAGCATTCATAAAGGTTTTTGCTTGCCAGATATCCTAGATAATTTCCTGCTGTGTGAGGAAAGATCCTCTGTACGGAGTGAGGGTAACTGAAGCACCGGAGAAGGGAGATTTTGAGTTCACACTAGAAGGCTGCTGCCAAACCATCTTTTCTAAGTCCAGGTGAGTCACTTTATTGCCCAGTAGGCCCGTTCTCCTTTCTTTTCCATCACAATTGGTCAGTCTGGTGAGCTTGGTTTATGGTCATTTCATGACTTGAAGTTTCATCTGACTTTCAATAGGAGCTAAGCCAACATCAGATGTTTTTCAGAACTAATGTCTGAAATGCACCTCAAAACTAAAAATAAAGTTTTTGAAATAAGGCAAATGAAAACAAAACCAGGGCAGTGTCTCTACTGAATGCTGTTAGAAGGCTCACAGCCTTGAAGCCTACTTCAGTTGTGATCCAGCTTGGTTTTGTAGTCTTTAGCTTAGAGGATGTGTCCCCTTTTCATGCAATGAGGCCGAATCCAAGTTCTGTACAGAATTTTCTGCTAGCTTCAAGATTTTAGTTACCTTCTGGAATCTGAAAACAGAGTAGAGGGAACCCCAAACTCACCTTTGAATTTTTTGTGGGGAACCTGAAAGTGCTGAACTTGCTGATAAATATGCTGTTTAAGAAGTTTTTCACTGTTGTCATGATAAGTAGGAAACAAAACTTATACTGAGACTGAAAGAAGGGGAAGTAAAGATTTAATTAATTTCAGGAGAGCACAGACAGTCAAGTCAGATAATTCTTCTGCAGTTCAAAAGAGAAGAGACTGAAAACGGCTTTGACTCATCTGTCATTTATGCTGCCCTAATATACATAGGCAACAGAACTGCTTCTGAGAGCAAACTCAGACTAAAGAGGAATTCTCAAAGCTCATTATACGGTACTTGCAAATGAGTTGAAGTGCTAAGTCTTTGATTTCTCGAGTTGCCAAACACTGGCTCAAATCCCGACCCCCTAGCACACAGCCTCCATAACTAGGGCATACACTGGGGAAATCAACAGCTGTGAGTTCTTTTCCTCCTTAAGAGTTCGGGACAACAACAACGGCACTTCACCACCGAGTAATTGCATCTTTAACAACTCTCAGACACATCCTTTCTCCACTACAGTGGCAAACATAGTAATATATCTCAGTATCCTACACTTTTCTCTCCCTGGTGCTGAGAAGACTCTGGTAGTTAACCCTCTAGGATATAGTGTGGGTCTCCCGGTGCAGTAGACCCAGTGCCTGCATGGGTCTGTCTGGTGTGCAGAGAATCAGTCAGATTTGGGAAGCTGTACAGCATACTGCATTTACCTGAAGAGATGAACATTTCATTGTCTTATTCTTGTCTACAACATTCTTATCACTGTTTGAAGGTGAGTGAGGAGGAGAGAGCAAAAAGAAACACTTTCTTACAAGTGCTTTTTCAAAGTGATGTCATCTGAACATGGAGGATTAAATTCTCTACTAACATAAACTGACATAAACCAATTGCCTTAAAGTACTATATAGCTGCATTAGATCTGGCCCAGAGCTTCTTCAGTCTTCTTTTGGTCATCAAAAAATGTACTATTAGTTACTTTTGGCATCCTTAAGATTCCTTCATTTCATTCCCAGGAGGCAGAAACTGATAAGGAGTTACACGACTGAATAAGCATCCTCCGTGTGATTTACTTCTCTGGCATCACTGAAAACTCATTGTATGAGCTCTGTCTTTTTGTTAGCTTTGTCAGATTGAGCTACCGTAATACTCAATAGCTGAGTCAAATTTTATAATTATGCCATTAAAATCATGAGGGAAACCTTCCACAGTTTCATGAGGAAACAGTCTAAAGTAATGGCTTTGGTGTTTTTGTTAAGATGTACCTCAATTACAGGGTTCTGCTATTTGGGTTTGATTAGGTTTTTTTTCCAGCTAAATAGACCCATACTGTGTGGCCTGTTTTACAGAGTGCTGGTAACATCATCAAGCTATGTCTGATCAATATGCTGGGAGCTTACTAGATGGAAAAGGATTTATGCATCTCAAAATGCTCCAGATGAACAGCCAGCTTACAGCCCAAAGGGGCAGAAATCATCCTTTTGGTAAATTTCTGCAGTAGGTTTTGTAGACACCCCATAGGATATCCATAACCAGGGGCTTCCAAGAGCAAAAGGGAGAGAAGGAGGGNAATGGTCTAGATTGCCTGTGATCCTTTTGGTCTCAGATAGTTGCTGGTTTTTTGGTATGGTTTTGTTGTTTGTGGTTTCTTTGGGTATTGTTTGTTTGTTTTAAACTCTTAAGGACTAATTTATTCCTTTAATCCATAGCTGAAAAGCTACAGGCTCCTCAAAGGTAAATCACAATTCATTTTGGGGTGGTTTTCTGGATTTGTAATTACACATGGAAGAAAAACAAGTCTCATAAATTATACATAGTTATTGGTTTGATTTCCAAAGCTCTTAACATTGAGGGTATAAATAATCTAATTAGTCTTTTGTACAACAAACCTTTCCTTTCTTCTAATGAGGATAGTACATTTTAATTATTGTTGTGTTAGCAGGTCAGGCCAGAAATTAAGTAAAACCTGATGCAGTTGGTTGGCAATAACATGGTATTTCCATTTAACATACGCGCATTAATGGCTAAGTTTGGGGACCATGTTTTGCCTGTTCCTTCACAAATTCTGCCTCCTCTCTCACAGCTAGAGCCATGAAACAAGGTGCCTTTCTACTGAGCAGTGCAGCAAGTGTCCAGGAGACCTCGTTATGGGATGTTGTCTCCAAAGAACCTTTCTTCCGTAGCTCCCTAGAGGGAAAATAGTAGTGATTCATCAGGCTGATTTTCATGATACTTGTCATCTGTCTTTGCTGCATGGGAAGAAGGATGTATACCACCAGACACTACTGTGGTGACGAGGAGAAGCTGGTGACATCTCACTGAACTTGGACTATAATTCTTGCATCCTTTTCTGAAATAGGTATTCATGATAGTAGTAGGTTGCCAGGTTTTCTTCTCTTAAATACACAGCAGAAGAAAAAAACCACCCTCCCCTTGTCCTCACAGTTAAATAATTTCAGGATATCTCTTATTTTTCTTTCAGGTCATAGAACTTATTAATAATCTAAAGAGACACTTCTTTTTTTTTCTGCTGCCTACAGCTGAGAATGCATCCTGTGTCATACTCAGCCTTGGAACTCCCTTTTATCACGCTGGGGAAAAGAAACTTCAATTTTGTTTCCTATTGCTGAGTAGAAAGGAAAGTAGGTTAGTTGGCAATCATTTTTAACACAACTCTTGAATCAGAGGAGCCCAGGGACTATTATTTCATAAGATTAGGGAGCTGTGAAGTTAAGGGCTAAATAAAATTTTTACTAGGGGTTTAGAATTCTAAGCCATGAGTTCCAAAGCTTCTTGCTCAGAGTCCTCAGTTTTAAAAGACCTTATGCAGTTTGGCACAGTCCGGAGTGCTTGAGCAAACTTGCATTTCAGGTGCTTTCAATCTGAACAAGCAAAGGGGAGGGGGGTCAAAGCTGAAGCTCTTTTGGGTTTGGTACAGGAAGACTGAGAGCAGGGCAGACACACAGGCAGACCAGATCACAGCTCAGCAAGCCACTGGAAATGCTGTGAGCAGGTAGCAGGTAACATAAGGACACATCAGATGATGCAGTTGGTTTAATTTACCCAGGACAGTGAAGTTATTTTCTTTGACTCTCTCTATGCTGCTTTGCAATAGTTTTATATGGCAGCTGAACATTCACCCTGCCTTTAACATCAATGGTAACTCACTGCTGAGGGGCCCTTCGTATAACACTGAGTGCATTTAGAACTTCGTAAGATAAATCTAAACTAACAGGAAACCCACATGCAAAGCTTTTTGTTTTGGGATTTATAGAACAGAAAATCTGTTCAGAAACTTCCTCTTTCTGCTTTACCCGTTTTTTTAATAAGTGCTAAAATATTCCGATATGATAATATAATTCATATCATTCTTGACTAAAATTCTGTGCCAGCCCAAGCTGTGATTTTAACCTTCCTCCTGAATGGGCAAGGCTAAAAGTGAAGTATTTTAATGAATCTATTAAGTAAAATATTCCATATCTACAATTCAACACTGGAAGAAGTCTGTTTTCTCACATCATCTTGTTTCACAGTAATTATCAGAATACAAGCAGAATTATTGAATCATTCAATTCACATATTTGGCAGGCATACCAATAGATGTATAAAGCCTTATTGTTAAATAAAAGCACTAATTAAAGCAAAACCCCCTTTTCATCACTAAAAACTACATAGGCATGGACTCTTACACACACGTGCATCTCTGTCATCCTAGAGCACTGCAAGGAGGATGCTTTAGAAAGCACAAAGCAAGTGAGCTGGGGCTGCCTTAAGGGTTGCACAGATGTGCAAGCTGGGCACTAAAGCTGTGCACCTCCATGAAATACCAAAAGCTACTGTGCCACAGTATAAACACTGGAAGGAACTACAACCTGGATTCCTGGGCACAGAAATTTCAAGGAACCAACATTTGACCTGAACTTGGTACCTCGGCCTTGTCTCCAGCCAGAATCAGCACACATAACCCAGAATAGGGCTCAATATGCTTGGTCATGCTGCCCTCCAGATCCAGAATGGAGGCATATTCAAACCACAGAAGAATTGGTTTATTTGTCTGGCATCTCTTTGGGCATCCTAGCACACTGGCAGGAAGGAGATGACTTGAATTTTTGACATCTCCCATCTTCCAGGTCCCCACAGAAACTGGAAAGCTCATTCTGGACCACAGTCAGCATTAATGTTGCACACAACTGCTTTTATATTTATTTTTCCTCATCTAACCTTCAGCTGTTCAGTTTTCCTACACAATAGAATGGCTTGATCTGCTACAGTAATGGGCATAGAGTGAGTGTAGAGAGGGCAGGGAGATACAAGACAGTGTCCTGCCCTTAGGAAGGCAGCTTTATCAGCCTTTACTGCCCACTGGAGGTCTCTAGCAGGCATTTCTATCCCCGCCACTCTGCCCTGCAGGCTTGCGGAGAGATGGTTTTACCCATGTTTACAGGGAACTCCTCCTTCCCTTTTGAATCCTGCCTTCAAGCCCCTCTTTGGCAGCAGCACAGAGCAGGCAGCTGTTTGGCACCTGGATGTCACTGCCATTCCCTCCACGCAGCAGTTGCTGCCCACCATCCCAGGGCCCAGGCTGCTTATCTCCCTCGACAGCACCATCTGCATGCTTGGAGAGGCAATTCCACCTCCCTGCAGCAGGGACCACCTTTATCCTCTGGACCCGGGCAATGCCTGGAGCAACAGGAGCCCAGGCAGCAACACCAGCTCTGGGAAGAGTAATGCCACCTCCATCTGAGGGGAATTGGGGCCTCACATGGACCAGGCTCTTAACATGCAGAAAAAGAGCTATGTAAATCTTTAATCAAACAGGACTCACCAGAGATGGTTGCATCCATCATCCTTTGGACAAAGACTTCAATGCCTAACCTGGTCAAAGGCCACAAGACCTACTTCTGACTGGAGTTCTGCATCTGAAGTTGAAGTTAAAAGTACACTTCAGTAAATATTTTGTTGAAAAATTCCTTGGGAAAAGGAAATAGGTAGAGGGAGTGTTTATTAGTTCAGTTCAGATGTAGAATGTAATGGTGACCAAAGAGGAAAATTGGGAAAATCAAAATACTTTGACATTTAGCTGACATTTGGTTTAAAATTTGCCAAGCAGATGCTAAAACAAAGCAAGCTCTCTCCTTTTGAGTCAAGTGAAACAGTTGCAGGTAAGATCTTTTCCTTGAGTTCCTGAGAAAACAAATCCAAGAGAATTTCGCTTAGTCTCAACCCAATGTTTTCCTCGAACATTCTAGCTCAGCCACTGACCAAAAAGCACCTGCTAATTTAGGCAGTTCTAATTGCAGCTTGTTTCTAGAAGCACAGCTTTAAGGAGATTTTTGTTGATGTTTGAAGGGGAATGCTTCATAGGCTCAATTATAGGCAAAACTGCATCAGTTAGAGAAAAAACCACACATCTATGTGCAATTTATGAATGTACATTTGAGTTATCCTTTAAGCAATCCTAGTTGTAGAACCTCTTTCAGCCTCACGGGACGGGGTATTCCTCCACTGCCAATAATATTTGTAGAGTTAACTGAGGATTAAATGTTTGGATAATCAACAGGAGAAGAGAAGAAGTTCAAACACCACTGGACACCTTTCCCACATGAAAGATTATTTTTTTGTAATTGGTGAGAAGGGAGGGAAAGAATTGTCTTCACCGTACAAATTTTATTGGTAGAAACATTATTTTTCAAGGACTGTATGAAATCCCTTATCCTTGAAAGCTGTCCTTTCAGGATAAAGATGCTAATTTAATTAAACTCCAAAATTTATTGGCTTGTCTGAGATTTACCCTACTACTTTAATGAAGCCTATTTGTATAAACCCTGCACTTGTCCAAATGTAAGGCTACTAGAACAACTTTGGAAAAGCAAGAACTGCCTAAAGTTAAAAAAGATGTTTGGAGTAAAAGAGAATTTATCAGTCACTGTGAGAAGAAATGGTGTTGGTGCTGTCATGCATTACCAAGGCTTTTTTACTGCAAATTAAATTGGGATGAATAGCAATTATTCTGACTTTGGAAAAGAAAGAAGATGCTTTTAGCAGCTGATTCAGATCCTATTCTCCTTCCAGCCTATAGAACTAGCAAGGGTTTGACCATAACTCAGTAATCCTACAGAGATGAGACACCTGTTGAATTATTTGCTGGTACTTTTATCGCAGCCACTGTGTCTTCTGATCCAAATCCTGTTTCATGTTTTTGTTCCCAGCAGTAAACAGATACACTAATGGGCACCAATAAACCACCCCAGGTAAAAGGCAGAGTAAACTCTGAAAAACTAGAATTCAGGGGGTATAACGATAACACAATCCTGTTGCTTGCTTGAAGGCCGGTGTTGCCTGAAGGTAGCTGCATTATTATTATTTTGAGACAGTTGCAACAGCTGTCCTTTGTGCACTGGAAGTCAATTACTCCCCTTATGAAAGACAAGCCCTTTCCTCTCATCCTTTTGCACATGGCCAAACAAATACATAAACAACAGAGATCATTGGCACAAATCCATCAGAACAAGTTTACGTCTATAATTTTATGCTTCACTTGCTGACTTACTGAAAAGGCTGACCTCTAAAGCAACACACAGATCACCATGCAGTTGTTAGTTTGCATTACTTTTGGACCTGAAAGCTCCAGCCAAGAGTCCATGTTGCAGTGCCCAGAGCCTTATTTGAGGGACTTCCTCAGCTGTCAGGTGAGTGTTACTCCTTAGTGAAGGAGGTATGGTTATTACTGCATCCAGTTCAAGGGAGAATAAATTCCCCAGTCTGGGACTGTGTGTGGCTGCAGGAGCAGTAATGGATTGGTGCAGCAGAGGATTGTGAGATCACACAGGAAAAAAGAAGTGTTTACAATGAAGCAAAAGGCAGAGTCCAGGGAATCATCACAGCAGTGAAATGCAATTTAATTACTTTGGCAAAGCATGTATTTTAGACTGTTTTAATTCATTCTCCCTCTTCTCCATAAGACATACAATAAAGAATGAGTAGATGTATGATGCAGTTACAGCAAGAGAAGATGTAGAAAAATATTTCATTTTCAGGACTATGCCAAACTTAATTTTTACTTGTCCATTTTCTTTTCATTTTCCACTATGAACATTTTCATTCTTGCCTGCTCAGCTCTGCAAGTTTGTACAATATCCTAAGTGGAACATCTACTTATCACTCATTATTTTTCTGCTCATTTATTCGGGGTTAAAAACAGAAAAAAAACTCCAAAAAACATTATGGAAGGAAGACCTCCAGCTAGGAACATCTTGCTTTCCTAAGAATGGACCACTTTGAAATATGCCACCTCAGCAGATAGCCAAGTCTGCATCAGTAGAATAAACTACCTTCCTCATAGTTATCTGTTCTTGCTGGAATCTTGTATCAACATTTAAAGAATGAATGCCAAACATCACATGTAAATATTATTAAATGTTTTACATTTCTTATCTCTTTAGAAGTATTTTTAATTGATAGAAGTACTTCCAATTGTTCATATTTTTTTTTATTTTACGTTTATTGCCATACTTTTCCCTGGCATGAAAACAACTGTTCTTTGCACATAAAGAAAAAGCTATTAGAAGCAATTTATCCACAGGAGCACTTCGCTAGGTATTTATATGGCCCCTGGCTACACAAATGTCCTCTTATGCAACAGGATTTAGTAATCTGCAAACACATTTTAACAAGTGCCAGCCAAGACTTCTCAAAGCAAACCTCCACATATGACTAATCAAATATACAATTCAAAAATAGAAACTCAACATAAGGTTAATAGTGTTTTATGGAAAAACAATTCCACTGTTTTGTTATAGAACTCCTTGAAGAATGAAGAAACAGAGGAAACTGCTTGGTAAACAGGCACAGAATTTCTATCCTGGAATAATTCAGTGACTCAGGAACTTACCCGAGATCATATACCTGGGTTCACAACCTTACCACATTCTGACAAGAGCTTTGATCCTGTTTCTCTTTGTCCAGGAAAAACATCCTAATCAGCACCCATTTGCTGCTTTGCCTTTGTATTCTGCTAGTGAAAAGAATTTGGAGAGGAGCAAGTTTCCATCAAAAGATGAGTCTTTTTAATGAATCAAAGGGGTTTTTTGTTTGAAAAGACAATATATGAAAAGAACCCTTATCAATTCTACTCCCAGAAGCACTAAGGGACTTTGAAGCCACGGTGTGCAGAGGGAAGCTCTGCTTCCCAAGGCATCCTGCAGCAGCATGGGGCTGGCAGTGCAGCCCCACAGGTGGAGGGCCCCCCTGTACAGAAAGCCGCTGTGTGAGGTTGGCCAAGGCGGTTTTGGGGTCCAGCTTAGAAGTGGTGGCTGGAGCAAGCCAAAAGGAAACTTCTCAGGAAGATCCCAACAGCAAAACGTCATGAAATCAAGACAACTAATAAGAATCCATCCTAATAGATGTTTAAGAACAGGGGGAGTGCAGGAGAGAAAGGGTACGTCCTTCTTAATTTACAGGCAATAAACCTGTTACTATAGGTTACTTGATATTCTGTGATTTGGATTTAGGTTTGAGAGAGACAGGTGTGGAGAGAAAGTAACATTAAGACTCCAAATTGTAGCTGAGCAAGGATCAAAAAGGGATGAATAACTGGGTGATTGCTATATGGAATTCACTGTAGGCAGAGGAGAAAATGGAAAGCAATGAAAGTGAAACTGCCACATGCACAGTAGCAGAATCTAAAGCATGAGCAGTAGAGGCACAAGGAGGAGAATAAGCTTAAGTTGGGTGAACTTGGAATTACTGAAAATTGGAAAACCAGAGTCTTCAGGGGAGGTTTATCCTCAGGATTTTAAAATGAGAGCAGAAGAAAGCGAGAAATTATTTGAAATAGGGGAGAAATTGCAGCACCTTTTCTGCTACATTTAAGAAATGAACAAGAAAAGTAAGAAGGAATAGTCAAGAAGTAACACTTAGAGGTTTACATTAATGATAAAGTCGTCTTAAATTAAAAAGATCATCAAAACCTAATAAGATCACCCTGCAGGTCATATTCTGTGATTATCTTAAACCCTTATATGACTTGTCACTCTGCTTTAGACAAAAGGTGGTTCCCAAGCTCCTGACTGCCTTGAATTGGGTTATTTTGATAGCTCCATGTCATTACCATAAAGATTACTTTTAACTTGACCTGAAATCCAACAGGACTGGTTTTTACTGCACTTACTGACCTTGGGAGACCTGCAGACTTGACAACTCACCGGGATGCCAGAGTAGAGGGATGGGCAATAAGTTAATTGGAAGAGTCTAAGACTCTTTAGACAGCCTAAATCCCTGGACAGTGCTACTATTGCTAAAGGTGCTACAGACACAGCTGCTCTGTGGCAACATCACAGGAGCTCCCTCTGTGCCAGCTCTGCTCTGTGCTGTGACACAGTGCAGGTGCACAGAGTCAGGTGAGCTTCTCAACAGAAGCAACATCCACACAGGGAAGTGCCCAGGGCAGCCAGTGTGCTGCTTGCAGCCCTCCTAACACCTCCACTGCTTCTGGAGCCCAGGGACAGGGTCATACTGCACCAAACTGCCCTACACGAAGTGCAGAGAATAGTCAGCCGTTGCCAAGTGTGTGTGGAGGAGTTCGCTGTGCACTGTTGCATAAAACAAATATACCCTTTGAGAACAAAATAAGGGTATCTGCAGCTGTTCCCAACACAAGACGTGATCCCCATTCAATTTCCAAAACACTCAGAGGAGCTACTACGAGTTTTGCATGTTAAAAATGAGGGTCTACAGGAGCTTAGAGAAGCGTCATCATGTGAAGTGTGGATGTGGCACGACAACCACCTTACCCTCCAAGAGCTGGTGTTGGAGAGGTCTCACTTGCTATGTGAGTGCACTGAGATACTTTGTTCACAACAAGAGGCCCATTGTTGTACCAGATGACAAGGTTGAATAAATTCTCATCCCCAGATGCTGCTAAGCAAGCTCTGTTACAGTTTAGTGCTGCTCTGGGAAAACCTGAGCCATTTTCCCCAGCATGCTATTAAACAGAAGTTCCTCTCACTCTTTCACTGCTGGGAAACAGGGCCCTCCTGCTCATGCTCTTCTCTCTCAAAAAGCTCTGCAGAGCCCAGCAGGGGGGTAGGACTTCAGTTTTTCTACCCTGGGAAGCTGGCACAGCACACCTTGTCCACTCCCCAATGCCGAGCACAAGCATTTTCAGTACAAAAGCTAAAATCTGCTTACCTTCTCAACTCCTCAGCTTTCAGTATATTTTCCTTGCACTGAGACAAAGTTTTCACTCACCAAAGAGTCTTCAAGTTAAACTGATCTGGTTCCTCCCTCCCAAAGCCATCTGTCATGTCTTTCTACTTTACAGAGAAACACCACAGGGCACCAGCTCAACTCTGCTCTTCTAACACACCCTTTAAGGCATCTTCCCGCAGATGATTGAATCTGAACTCCAAATGTCTGCAGGCACAACCTACAGCAGCAGATAATTAAAGCACCAAGCAATACTGTATGGTTTTAACTATGGACCTGCAGAATTTCCTGTCTTAAAGCCACAGATGTGTAGGCCCTGTCAAGGATGAAAGCAGAATTTATGCCCTCACTGGTCAAAACTGACAACAGAGTCAGAGACTGTTTAAAAAGTAAAAATTCCATTTTTGGTAGGGAAACAAGAGAAGAAATACCACTACCCTGTTGCCATGAAATGAGGATGCCCAGTAGGCATAGTCAATCAGTGAGCACCTACATGACACCAGTAAGGACCAGTCCCATAACCCCTCAGCCACTCCTCTTCAGAAGTGAGAACACCAATATGCTTTCTACAAGCCTCCAACATATACAACAAGTTGCACCAATAAATGTTTCCTTTCCTAGAGCCACTGGGTCAGAAGTAAAAGCAAATCAGATCCCCTTCCCTTTCTTTCTCTGGTCCTGGCTATTACATTTCACAAGGAGCATAAGAGTTTCTCTCTTCACCTGGAAGTCCAGAATGTGGGCCATGCTGTGATGAAGTCTCACAAGGATCCGAGATCTGCATCTGAGATTCTACCAAGGGATCCACCAAAGCGACCACACACAAAGCAAGTTTCTGCATAGGTCAGTGGTTTGCCTTCAGGAAGTCAGACCCCAAAGGACTGCAGTCAGGCAGAAAGCTGGCTCATTTCAGGGGGCCACACTGGCCTGTCAAATCAGCTTCCTCAGATGACAGTGCATCAGCTGGCATGAACTTCTGCCAGCCTGCACAAGAAACAACCCCCCACAGCAGCATATGGTGTCATTCTCTGCAGGGGAAGCACACTCCTACACAGTTTTCTTACCTCTCAGTATCCACAAGGATCCCTGATCAGTTACATTGTGACTTTTGCAGCTTGTGACATTCCTTTCTCCCCCACCATCCTACTTGCACTGTCCCACAGGAGATTCACCATCAGGGAAACACTGGACTTGCTCGTCTATCTTGTAAGTGCTTCCAGTTCAATCCCCTGTTTATGTTGCTCCATCTACTCCAGCAGGTTGTAAATGGCTTTCTGCCTGCATGCTTGAGTTAAGCAGATTACCACATCATTCTCATGGAAGCTCCTACAGATATTCCATGCTTGGAGAAGGTAATAAAGAAGCAGCTAAATGAAAATGGGATGAAGTGTCTCTTTTTTCTGATGCCATTTATGTAAGAAGGAGTTCAATATCCCACTCAGCTACAGAGCTTTCCATTGCAGGACTCCAAAGCACTGATTTTCACTTACAGACAACTGTGAGAGATGAGAACTCAGTTAAGGTAACAGGGAGCCTCATCTTCCCATTTCTGCCACAGCCTCACCCTGGAGCCTCTGGCAAGACTCTGAATTTTCCTGTTTGCTTGTTCAACTCCACTCTGCATGTGCCTCCCCAGAAAGAAGGCAGAGAGGGGCAGTGCTAGCAGCAGCAGATGCTTTCTCTTCAAGGTATATGCTTAGCATAAGCCTTAGAGAGCAGCAAAGGCAGATCCTCTTCATCACACTTATTTCAGGAGCCAATACCTGATCAATCCAAGGCTATATTTAATGTGTTTTTCCTCTAACAGAACAACTTTAAAGCCATCTATTCCCTGTTGCCAGTACTGTCGAGCTAAGTCACTTTATTAAAGGATAGGTGGAAGGTCATGGGGACCTTTACTGCTTCAATAAAAGGAATTTTATTACAAACTGTTCTTGCCTTTTTGTTCTCCATTCAGCATATGTGGCAATGCCATGTGACGTATTCACAATTAGTTTATTCATTTCTGGAAAAGATGTATTTTATTTTATAGCCTTGACACAGACACACTGCATTGCCATGAAGAAAATGGATGCATGGGATAAAACAAAACAGCTTCCAGCACTGGTCTTCTACAGTTGTTTATTTTAATTGGAACTTGCTTACACAGAGCTGCCTTCAAAGAAACCAGCAAGAGGAGATCTCCATCCTCAAAGTGCACATGCTGTTCCTCCACAATGTTTGCTGGGGAGGCATTGAAATGTGGGTTCACAACTCCCCTATTTCAGGCTTACCAGGAGAGCTGGCATGTGAGCAGAGCAGCTACAGCTGGTGGGAAAACAAAGTAAGTGAAAATAGGTTGTACTTTCTTTGCAGAGAAGAAAGAGTGAGGAGAAGGCACTCATGTCTCCCTTCAGGAGCCTCTCTGTGCCCAGAGTGAAACTTGTTGCTTACACCAAGTGTAAGCTGCGTGTGGCTGTTACCTCACCCTGCTTCTGACTCTCATCCTCCTTTACGACATCTTAGCCTGGAATAAGCAAACCTACGAACAAGGATACTCTCAGATGGTCACACTGCATTAGACATGACATGTCTCTATATGACCAAGTCATATACAGAAGAAAAAACAGAAGATGAATAAAGATGAAGGAGGGAAAGAATCCTGCAGAGGTAGATGGCATTGAACTACTAAAGGTTCTTGCCCAATTCTCTTCAGAGATAAATGCATCCCTCAGTACAATGTTTGCATCAGTGCATGCAGTATTCCAGTTCATCTTTTGCCTCTTAAAATTCAAGCTAGCAGGTAAATACATGTATAGAGGGCAATAACCTGATCCTGGATTAAGGCAGTGTGTGTTAGGGCTGGCTTCAGCCACACCACAACTTGCCAGGGTGCCCACAGAGCCACACTCCTCACATGCCAACATCAAGGGGGTGAAGATGCCTGGGGCAGACAGGGAGTCTAGACTTTCCTGCCCTAGGATATGTGCAATCCTGCCAAGGCTATGCTGAGACTGTTTAATCCTATTAAAGCATAAGCTGCAAGTACACGATACTCATTAAAAGAAAATAGCTCGCTTTGTTCCCGAGATCTGAACCCCACAGCAGCAGACACTGTGGGATAACCCACCATTATTGATCTCTGCAGGCAGGGCTTGCCATTGGTTTGCCATTCCCAGCTCCACTGCCTGAAGAAATCCCACAGTCCTGCGCTTTGCTCCCTTATGAAGATGCAGGTTTAGGATTCTTACTCAGGACAAGTGCCAGAGCTAGAGCACACATATTTCCAAAGGGAATTTGCAAATATGAGCACCCAGCTAGTCTCCCAGCTGCTGCTTTACAGGCTTACAGAGTCTATACAGAGCTACAGCTAGCTGTCACTGTCCCCACACTGGCCTTCTCACTATTAAAGAGCCAAGAAAACAAACACAGGCATGTCCTCTTCCACCCACCATGCTGGGTGTCTTCCAAAGTCTCTCACTGTTGCTGCTGACTTTGCATGCACAGTTACAGAATGCTAGAAACAGAGTGCACAGAAACCTTCAGGCTGGGGACAAAGGAAAAAACCATATTAGCTGGTTGTGTAGTCAGTAAGTAAATTTGTTCAGGAACAGTAATCATTTATCAAAAGGTAGAGAAGAAGATCCAGGAAGATGGAATGTGCAAACACATCCAGATCTCTTAATGTGCAGAAGGGGCAGGAATTCTATGGCACATGGAGCTCTTCTGCAGCATCCAGCTTAAGCATGAGATTCAAGATTTCAAATGCTTTTAGCTGTACCTAACATTTGATTTAATCTGTTACATGTAGTAATATCTGAAACATGAAGAAATTTTGCTCTTCCAAAACTCTCTATTTTTAAGATACTTGTGCTGCAGTGCAGCACACATTGTTGGTTAGATGGTTCCTTACTAAGGAAGTGATGAAATCAGCATTGTCACTTTTATTCATTCCACCTATAATGAGTGGAAGCAATTCCTTCCAGTGTCATGCCATTCAGAAAGACAGAGCCATTTGTATCCAAGTAACCACTGCTGGCAGTGCAGAGCTTGCTGCAGGTGTGTGCCCACGGACAAATCTCCCTGCAACTCATGAGAAGACCAGGAAGGAAGGGGCCAGTGACACACCTGAACGTAGGGAAGCCAACACGCTTGCCTGTCCATATTCCCAGAGAAACCTGGTGAAGGTGTCCAGATACTTGCTTGCTTTGTGGATACATGGAGCTGTGCAACAACCCCTCCAACCAAAAACACAACATCACAAAAACAAAACAAAAAACTGAAAGAGAAGCAGGAAGACAACAGCAGCAAGGGGAAGACAGACCACGTAACCAAGAATTTAAATAGTTTTTGTTCCTTCATGCATATTTCCTGTCTTGTTGCAACCCCAAGTACTAGAGCATCACCTCCCTGTCCTCTGATAACAGAAAACCTGCCCCTCAGTAGTAACCATAAAACCTGTTATTTAAAGGGACTAGCACCTGATCCTGCTTCCCTGCCCCCTCAATCAACTGAGCTGTCATTCTTCCCTCCCCCTTGATGCTTGCCTCAGGAAACTTCCCTTCAGATCTTCACCAGGAGTATTAATTCACTGTGCTGCTAAAGAATCACCATGGATCTTTCCATGGTCTCTGCACCCACTAACAATTTACAAAAAGCAGAGATCCCCTATTCTCTATACACAGGGATGACTTTTGAAAAAAGTGACGTTGTCTAAAACAAAACATGCTTTTTTTTTTTACCACAGCAAAAAAAGAAATAAATTACACAACACTGCCTCCACATAGCCAACTGTGAGTGTTTTTTTCAGAGCCCATGTAGTCAGTTATTTCTTAAGAAGGTGCTTTATAAGCTCTCCAAGGCAATATTCATACTATCCCACATATCCTTGCTGTTGCTATGGAAATCATTCCTCTGTAAGCTGATGTGCAAATGCAGGTCTCATTGCTGAGTAGAGAGGCTAAAGGTGTGCATGAGTCAAACTATTTGCTGTGCATTATTCCTCTGCAGCCTCGCAGCTGCTGGGGAACAGCATCACTGAGAGTGCCTGTAACAGGGAGCTGTGCAGAGTGTTTGCAGGGTGTTAGCAATTCTAGAGTCACGGGAAGGCTCTGGCTGTTACCTACAGCCAACCATAATTTAGGCATCCAGCTCACCTGCTCTGGATTCTATGGAGGTGACAGGATTCAGGCATAGGAGGTACAAAACATCATTCATGGCGTTTTTAAGCATTTCGGGGGGGAAAGCAAGTCATGATGCACCATCGTGGATAAAAGACTGAGGGTACCCTGCCCTGTCTGTAGGCCTGGAATCACTCAGAAAATTCAGTGATAAAATTAGGCTTTTGACAAGGACCTGCTGGTGGCTACAGAGAGGCAGAGACCGAAGAGCTGCTGGAGGTCCCTCTGACTCTGATGAAGCAGCGAGACCAAAAGGGAAAAACACCTACAAAAATCAAGCTCCTTCACATATGCTGTTTGGCAACTCGACTAAACATGGTTTTCACACTCCCTATTACCTATGAGTAAGCATTAAGGCGAATATTGGAGTACTCCCAGTCAAAACACAGCTTGATGCCAGCAGGCACTTTTCAGTAACAACTGCTGCCCTTTCAAAATGTACCAGAAAGAAGAATCTGCTGCCTCCAGGACTCAGCAACGCTTTACCATGAGAGGAGATGAACCCCTTGGAGCAGAAGCCACATGTGGCAGTTGCTGAGCTCTTCTGTGCTCCACTCTAGCCAAACACAAGCATTTCTCTGCATAGAGGAGGTGATGTGAACATTTCAACATAAACATCCCACACCCATTTCTTTTCCCCTGCCCTGGTATACTTGGCAGTAATTTTCATAAAAGTATAACAACAAGTAGTATGTCTCAGGGCAGACCGTGTACCATGGTGGTTTTTTATGTCATTCCTTCTGCAGCCTGAGAGGGGGAACTGGGATCAGAGAGGGAACAAGGCATGTAATGAACTCAGATTTATAGCAGGTTTTTAAAGGGGAGAAGGGTTTTTTTGGCAAATGTTAAAGTGGCCACCTGAACATTCAAGATTTTTTTTTCTTCAAATAAGGAACTAGAAGGCTGTAGCAGGGAAAGGCAGATTCATCAAAAAAAAGGCAAACATGGGCGCTTTTTTCCCTCCTTCATCTCTCTGAAAAACCTGCTCCAGCAGAAGTTCAACAAATGCTCCATCATACAAACTTAAGGTTTCTATTCACATCTTTCTCACTGCTCTACAAGAAACACATGTTATACCCATCCTCTCCTCCAAATTATCTTCTGTCCTAGACATTAGGGATCTCTTAGAAGCCAAGCAAGCAACTGAGAGTAAGAGTCACAGAAGTTTGTGAAGTTTTTACACCACTTTTTTCTTTTTTTCAGGTCAGTTACCCTGGGGAGAGGCAGCTAGTTAAAGAACAGATTCCAAATACCCAAACAGAAGTCTGAACTTCTACACAACATCTCAGATCACAAAGGTAATACTCCCAAAGCACAACTCCTTTGAGGCACCATTACATATGACAATTAAACACAAACACAGTAAACAGGCTGCAGCATTATTCCTGTAAAGAAAGCAAGCAGATCTCTCTCAACTCTAGTCCAAAATACAGGCAGCACTTACTTCAGTTCCAGGTTAGAAAGGAGTCTGTTATCACCTAAAGTTGCTCCACTCCTGCTTGCTTTCCCACATGGAGATGGCCTCTCTTCTGAGCTGCCTGTCAGGAGGTCAGCTGGTCTGTGGTCCTTAGTAGAGACACCTGCTAGTTCAGCACAGCTTGCTAGCAGAGTGCAAGGGTGGCTGGGATTTAAAACAAAAGGACACAGTTAATGATTCTTTCTAAAGATTGTAGTTTTAACTGTCTGTGAACAGTAATGGGCATTTTTCTGCTTAAAACCAGATTCTTTGATCAATATCTCCTAGTATTCTAGTAAAATGTTACAGCATTGATTGAAAATACAATGATGGGCAAATAGAAGTGTTTTCAGATGCTTTATGAAGATATGGTATGAATGCGAATAAATTACATTAAATCACACTATCACAGAGAAATATCTTGTGATTTATAAATTCCTACCTTATGTAAATTATTGCCACACAATTCTGCAGCCCTGTGGATAGCTGTCTTTTGTGCTGTGGCATGAACACACATATTATGCCTCAATAGCTTCCAAATATGTGGGTGGGAGTTGGAGAATACAAATGACATAAGAACCTAAAGGGGTTTATTTCAGGAACAGTTTAGTATGCCAGAATATAGTATTAGAGATTAGAGGTTGTGGATTAGAGATTCACTTTCATTGTCTTGTTAGAAAGGTTGTAAAAGAAACTGAAGGAATAGTAGAGAGATAGCAAAGAGCAATGTATGCATTTGCACTTCAAATAATTAATCACCATTCCTTTTATTTTTAGCATATTGGCATTCATGAGGAATCATACTGTGATTATAAAATTAAGAAATGTGATTGTGAATGGATTTGGTACAATCTGTTTATGACATTCTTAAGTGCAGACAAAATGTCACCATCAGAGGCACTAGGAAGGATTCTTCTCATGTACATGACAGCCAAACCCTACAAATATAAATTCTGAAGAAGTTCTTCAATTTGCTAATCATTAGGGTTATTTCTTCCTTCTCAGGTGCATCATTTCATGTAAACTGATTGTTTCTTGGCATCCAATTCAGAGGGTGAGTTCGAACTGAAATGCACCTTAAAATATTTGATGCTCTTCTATAACAGGTATAAGTGGATTTAGAAATCCAGATAAATTAAATTGAATTGAATTCAATAGTTTTCTAAGATAATTTTCTTCAACAACAAAACTAAAACCCAAACTTCAGAGATAAGATTTTTACAAATGTTAAGAAACCTTATGTTTTCAGGGACTACTTCATTATAAAGTGAAAGATTAAATTAGTACCTGTCAAGAGAGGATGCACATCAGAGAAAGGGGAAGAGACATTACTGACTCAAAGTTCTGCTAACTTTTAGTTTTCCCTTGGGACAGACACTATTTTTCTGCTTTGCATGAGAAAAAGTTCTTTTAGCTATGGCAAAATTACCCAAAAAGGACTTTCACCTCTCATCTCTCCATAACAACCGCACCTTAATTTATGTGTGTGATGACAA
Organism: Scytalopus superciliaris; assembly: GCA_013400415.1. Classification (NCBI taxonomy): domain Eukaryota; kingdom Metazoa; phylum Chordata; class Aves; order Passeriformes; family Rhinocryptidae; genus Scytalopus; species Scytalopus superciliaris. Next base: position 2,327,225 of record VXBX01009921.1, read on the forward strand.
CAGAGGACACAAAACACACATTTCAGTGCCAAATCCTAGAATTAAACTGCAGGGAAGAAGGAGGGCTTGTCAGCTGTTGAGAAACAGAATCCTTTACATCACAGTCCGTATGAGGTACACCGTAAGATAACAAAAGCTCTCAGCTCTGATTAACTCCCACAGGAGTCTAGTGACTCAGCACCAGGCAAGTGATCTCAGTGCATTTCACGATGAGGACATTTCCCTACTTGATAGCAAATATTGCAGTGCTTCTTTAAACTGTTTCTATGCACATAAATATTGGTCTAGCACATCAGTCCAAAACTAGTTCTCTCTTGGCTGAACTTTATGCGACTTGGCTTCACTTGACCAGCAACACACCCTGAGGGTCAGATATAGGGGGGATATTTTCATCTGACTAGACTGTTAGTGAAACCAAATGCTATCCATCTTTCCCTGCCACTCCCCTTTGTTACTGGATTTATTTTGTGAGAGCATCTGTCCTGTAAACAAGGAAGAACTCATGTGCTTGTTTTTGTAATTTTAAAATAATCCCAGGACCCATTAAAGGTTGATAGTGTCTAATGCAATGTGTCCTGTCCTTCCACAGGAGAGGAACTGGGCTTTAGTGCTTTTTTCTCTTACAGAGCAAAGGAAGCGAGTGATGTTTCCTTCTCTTCTGGCTGAGCCTTTGGCCTTGATTTCAGATCTCTGTCCATCAAATCTAGATTTAGAGCTGGAAAAATACAGACAATCACACATGATTATCAGCTGCACCAGTTCCACTGATTTGGGATGGCAATATGCAACCTGCCACTTCAAGAGGAAACCTCTGATTATTTGCTGTTGAACACAGCCAAGTTGTTACGCACACAACAGAATTGTTCCAAATATTTTCACTAAGTCCAGCATATCCAGGATGTGTCTGGACATGACACATGATCACATCAACTGTGCCACCCCCTTGTGTCTGAACTGAAGTGCCCTGAAGGCACTGGAGCCCACAAAGAGCTGGTGCAGTGTGTGTCCCTAACACCTGCGATGTGTGGGATGCATTGCAGTGCTGGTCACTGTCCTGCACTGCACCCCTACCCAGAATAGTAGTTTCTCTTTGTGTTTTACAGCTCCTCAGGCTGTTTGTGGCATCTCACTATATGCTAACAAAAAGCAGATTTTCATGAGATTCCAAAGTCCTGTGGGTTGGAAAATTGATTGATTCACTGAAATATTATTTCAGGTTAGTTCTACAGTGTAAATCAGTAGACAGGCATATTCTTCCCAGGAGACTGACTCAGGATTACTTGAAGAAAGGAATTTATCCAGTGCAAACCTCATGGTTGGTTGGCAGCAGCTCAGCTCCCTCCATTCATGAACAGAATAAATCCTGCATATGTTTTCTCCTGATGGTACCAAACATCAGCACAAGAGGCACAGTGCCTCTGAAAGCACAAGCGCTCTGGAATAGGATGCGCATGTCCCTTGTCCTGCTGTAACCTGGAATTGAACCTGATTTAAATGCAATTCATAGATAGGGCTACTACAGTTACACTTTCTCTCCTGCAGTGAGACACAGTGGCAGCTACTCAGTTCTGGTACATGTAAAGGTTAGAAAACGGTAACTTGATACAAGGAAAGGCATCAGCAGCAGTCAAAACTTACTGCTCAGTAACAGTGGTTTGTGGTCTAGGAGTGCAGCTCCCAGGGATGTCAGTATGACAGATCAGTCTCCCAGCCACAGTGGAGAATACACAATTGTCCCCGTATGACATGAAAGGTGACACTGTCCACAGCACACAGTTTTAGCCATTAGAGATTTGTTATGAATATCTACCAGCTGCAGCTGAGAATAGTTTCTAGTGCGACGGTCTTGTGTTCCCTGAGCAGACAGAGCAGAAGGGGGAGTCAGCAGCTGCTGCAGTTATTCGGTCTCAGCCAAAACTCCACTTTCATCTATTTTCTAGAATAATTTCTTGCCCTAGAACATAATGAACATATACTATAGCTTATTAAAAAGTTCTTTGAAAAGTCACTTAAAAATTAAGCAGTGAAGTCATAAGTTATTACAAATGTGATTGTACTTTCATCATTTTATACAACATGTAAAAGCTGCCTTTTTTTTTTTCTTTTGTTTTGTTTTGTTTTGTTTTGTTAATTTACAGCTAGCACGGGGAGATGCATTGTGACTGTTTCCCCTCAGCATCAGAAAAGAAGGCACCCCAGCACACATTCTGCAGTGACTCTGGGACTGCACAAGTATTTGCAGATGCCTGAAAAAATTGTTAAGACAGGTAAAGTCCAATCTGGCAACTGCTTTATCTACACATTTTTCATCTGAAGGCTAAAATCTACCATTTTCCCCCACTAGTTCCTGGTTGTACGGATCATAAGTAGAAAGACCTCTGCACTTGCAAAGTGCATTTTGTAGTTGACTTGGCTTTCTCAGTCAACTGGCACTAAAAGGTCTAATGTTTTACTTGGAATTAATTAATTTGGTTCAACAGGCTGGAGTTCTGCTTCACCACTGTATGTGTTACTGTGAATGATACTGTGATGCATTGAGAATTCTTTCTTCCAAACACTTATTGCTGACGACAAGATGCTTTCACCCTCTCATCAATAATTTATGGTTGATATAGAACGTGGTGCTCTTCTGTCCTTAAAAATCCTAAGGGAAAAGAGCATAATTCCCAATCTCAAGCACTAAGCTATAGAATCTTCCATGAAATCTGCGTCATTATGCTGAGGGAAGCATGGATGCCTACTTGTTGGGATTCATTTCTTCAGGTTTTACTAGAGGTAGTATTACAAATTCCATGTATGTATGAGGTTCCTGTGTTGCTTCTGGAATAGAGGCTGTACATGGCAGTAGGCCTCAAAAATTAAATGACCACTGTAGGATGCAGAATACACCAATAGTGTTCTTAGTGCTGGGTAGATGTTCAAAACACGTGGCTGTACTTTATTTTGGCTCTTTTTGGAACACATTTTTTTCTCTTGCTCCTGATTCATTGATTGACTGACTTTTGATCAAAGCTCTTATATCTTCTGTCTGTGCAGGTCTCTAGGTCACCTGGTAGGGACTTAGAAAAACTGTCAAATGCCATTTACGTCTCAAGTGAATTTTATTTCCCCTTAAAAGACACAGAGAAAATGTCTCCTGATTTCTGTAATCCAATACTAAGAGGAAAGCCCAATAGGAAACTGCAAGGACAACCACGAATTTACCTGTACCTGGCAATAAACTCAGCAGTCCGGCATTCCGAGCCAGCACATGCAAACCCAAGAGTTTGACTGTGACTGTGTGTTTGGCCTCCAACAACTAAGGCTCAAGAATATTGAAAAGGAAAGGAAAAAGTTTTTCTATACCAATTTGAGCTGGAATTCAGACAAAGCTGTAGTCAGGCAGAGATGCCCTATACCTCCTTGCTTTAGGAAAGCCAGGAGCCCAGTGGAATTTAGATATATACATACAGTGTTTCAATATTTCTTTTCCACTTTCTGCCAAAACCAAGGATTGCAGAGACACCTTATGAAGCAAACAAAATAACTAGCCAAAACTGTGCTGTTTTTCACAAGCTGCAGTTTCTTGGCAAAGACTATGGTGATTTCTTATTTCCTCCAAAGTGTTTCTCTGACTCACTAAGTGGGAAAGCAATGCCTTCTCTCCTCCTCATCATGCAACACTATATGAAAACATGAGGTTACTCAACAGAATTGAAAGGCCACTCACTTGAAATAGAGACAGCACAATGGTCTGAATCTGAGTGTCAGAGAAGGCAGTGGCCTCTTCCTGCTGTTCAGACAGGATCCTCACGGAATGCATTCACTGCTGCGGCCACCAGGCCAGAGCCCTCGGCCATCTGAAAAGTTAGGCATTGACAAATCAAAGTGCCCTTCAGTACTCTCATTTTTTTAATTTCTTTTTTGTATCCATAAGAAAAAGGAAAGTATGTGTTTGTTTTTACATTTCTTCACCATGAAATTTTGTGTCTCATTTGGATTAATGCTGTTCTGTATCCTTGCCCTTGATACTCTGGGCAGGGAGGAAAAGGAAGGATCTTCCCGGTCTTTCTATCAGGTTATAGTGAGAACAGCCTGCACCTATACTGGCTTTGCCACACTGATGGTTTAAAAAGACATGAAGAAAAGAAGCAGAGCTCATAGAAAATTTCTCACAGGGTATGTGACTTAGATATGGGCAGAGCCTCAGGAAGAACTGGCTTGTCCTAGTCAAGCCTAGTCAACTTCCTAGCTCCTTGATTTGGATAACAACAGATTTTTGAGGAAACAGCATACCCCGTGGTTTCCTTGGCTGGCTGTGGTGTGAAGATGCCTTTTCTGAGACAAAATAGCTATGGGGAAAATTTTTGGTATTTTCCCCTGTGAAATAACAACTTACTAAAAATAATGCCTGCAGATGAATACACTGCAGTTTGCAGACCCAGAGAAACCAACTGGGATCATTGACTCTTCTTTCCTCCTTTTGTGTGCACTCCCTGCACTCTCTCCTGAAACAGAATACACACATCCCGTGCCAAAGTGTCACAACAGACTCCTGTAAAACATCTGTGTTACGGAAGGGCACAAGGTTTTTCTCCAAGTTCATCATCTGAAATAAATTTGCCTGGTTATGAAACTTTGGAGCAAAAGGTGCATTTGTGGGTTTGGGGGGTTTTTTGTTTTTTTTTTTTGTTTTTTTTTTGTTGTTGTTGTTGTTTTGTTTTTTGCTTGCTTGGTTTTTAATTACTCTCTTCTCTAAATTTAACCTCAAATTGCATTTTTGGTGTATGCCAAAATTTGAAATACAAAATTTGTATAACAACTTGACAAAAAAGGAGCAAATTTATTTTCCTATCTGTGTTTGCAGTCAAAGAAATACTTGCCCTCTAGCCTCAAGAGGATGACCAACATAATATGATGTAATGTAATTCCAAAATTGCATCAAATGCTTTTCCATCCTCACTGGTATTATCGCAATCAAAGGAGATATTTGTTAAAAATAGCTTGGATACAAATCCAATAATACCTCACTGACAATGAAACCTCATCTCATGAAAGGGAGGAAAAAGCTTTTCAAGCAAATTTAATGTGAAGCAGATTTATACATTTACATTTTAATTGCAATATCTTAAAAGCAAAAGCAAAAAACCAAACCAATAAACATTCCCTCAGCCCCCAAACATAAAAGGGGTTTTTCCAGGTAATAGTGATTTTCAAAATCTCCTCAAGCTGTTTCTAATGTTATAGTGGATATGATTTCAATACATGAGAAAGAGAGAGGCTGCTATGCCTGAGTGCATGTATTGTAAGTGCTGTGACACACTACTGTTTTGCTAAGACATTATAAAATCAAGGCTTTATGAAAGCATTCTTATATTTTAAAGCAAAATCTATCCAATTCTTTCTCCCTTTGGTTCCCTGAACTCTCTTTTAGTCAAAAGATGCAGGAACCTCCCTAAGGTAGAGCATCCACTTGGGTTGCAACCAAGGATCTCACAGGACAACTTCAGTGCCAGTAAAGCAGAGAAGCTCCTTTTTGTTTTCCCTTAGCTCCCAAGATATTTCAACTGGCTGAAAATGATGAGAGAAAAAACAAAAGGCAGGCTGACCTGATGGGGTTCTGGGAAAACAGGGGGAAGACTTAACCAAAGCTTTATCAAGAAAGAATCAGGCACGTTACATGCAGTGGATGCCAATCTGTGTGGCTGGATGCAAAGCAAACCTTTTTAAAAAAGTGTCTTTTCTCAGGATGAAAGGTCTGGTAGAGAGTAGCATTCATGTTAATGCAGTTTACTTGGGTCTTGCCAAAGCATTTCATTTCAGGGCACATGTTGGTATGATTAAAAAGCATGCATTGTATGGAATTAAAAGGATGCACTTTGGAAGAACTAAAAGCTGGCTCAGTGACAGATTGCAAAGTGGTGAGAGTAACGAGTGGAACTATTTCCAGCAGATTCCCACAAGGATCAGTTCCTGGTACAACATCGTTTAGTATTTTCATCACATGTCCAAACAATGATGTAAAATCAGTCCCAAGATGGTTGGGGGCTGAAGCACTTACTGTGTAAGAAACTGCTGGGTGAGCTGGACTTGTTCAGCCTGGAGAAGACAAGAGTTCAAGGGAAGTGACAACGGCCTGTGAAGAGGTTACAAAGAAAGCAGAACCAGGCTCTTTACAGAGGTTTGTGGGAAGAGAATAAGAGACCATGATTGCAAATTTAAAGAGGGAAAGTTTCAACTGTATATAAGGAAAAAGAACCTGCTATGAGGATACTCAGGCATTGAATCAGGATGGCCAGGGGGGTTATGAAATCTCTTTCCTTGGAGGTTTTTAAGATTTGATTGGATGAAGCCTGGAACACCCTTACCTGAATTCAATTTTGACCTGGTTTTGAGCAGAAACTTGGACTAGATGACGTCCCAAGATCTCCCCTTGGGAGGAATGTCATTTGGTTGTTTCAACCTGGGAAGCAATTTGGGAATCCTGTTGGATAACTACTACAACATGTCAATGTGCTGTAATGTAAGGCAGTTGGGAAAAGCAATGCTATTAAGCAGCCCCACACAAAACCTTCCACCTTTGCAGAGCAGAATTCCTGAAATAGAAGTAGCCAGAAGCAAGTGACCATCACTCCCTCAGGTACAGCCTCTTAAGTCTTGCACTGCTGCCCACTGGAGCTCTCCTGCATCTCCTGAGCTGCTGCTGCTTTTGCTGTGTGAGTGGAGAGAAGGACTTCTAGGACCTGGATTTTTCCTGCCCGTGCTATGGGGAATGTTTCCATCACCCAAAACTATAACAGAGCAAAAAGGCATTCGCTCCTGGGATGAGAGGGAGTACTCAGGAGCTTTAAGGCAAAGGTATAGCAAGATTCAAAAACTAGAGGCTTTAAGTTAGACAATATGAAATTCTAAATAAAGGTTAAAAGTGCCACAGCATCTCTGGAGTGAAGTTGAATTCTCCCTTGTTGCCAGTCAGAAGTACTGCCCATACTTTACTGCAGAGCAGGTGGCAGCATACATGTCTGTTGGATCATGACGCGAGTGATCAGGATTTGCAGGCAAGATCTCACTTCTTAAAGCACTTTTCCTTTTCTGCCTGACTTGGAGTTGTTCTGGAGTATTTATGAATGGCAGAAACCTTTTAGACAACTCCACATTGATACAGAAGAGCCTTTTTGCAGAAGCTGAGGGAATAGCATACATCATTGACCATGCACAAATGTAGTCAGAGGTTACATGAATGGCATCAGCACAGGTGTGCTGGAGCAGCAGGACTCTGACCTATGCTGCTGACCAGCAGCCAGGAGATAAACTCATTTGACCACAGATAACAACCATCCTGGTGTGTTTTGCTGCACTTGCTTATTAGCTGAGATCCATTAAGATGAATTATCCAGTCTCATATGTTGTAGAAATGCAATTATTATAAAGTCCACAGTCTCAGATGAATTCAACCCCCTTCTTTTTAAATAGAAATCACGGTTGTATTTTTTTCTATTATGTGAAATCCCCAACCCTGGTGTCATTTGAGGAGGGTTCTTTTAAGCTATACCCTAAATGATGCAACTATTGACTCATTGCGGGTTTGGGTTTTGACACCAGAGGACTGTGTTGGCCAGACCAGCAACCTGCTAGATTCTGACTCCTTTGTTTCTCCCACAACAACTGATCAGCAAAAATGGATTTGTATTTTTTTAATTAGTGATTACTTATTTTAATTCATAATTTCTTACATTCTAGTTTTGTACTGAGGACTAACTTTATATTCCTAGGCAAAACAGTTTTTTTGGTTTTTTTTTTTCCCTAAGGAGAAAATGTGCTTTGCTTTAGCAGTTTCATACACAAAAATACACATTGATAAGAATCTCTAAACAGATGACATAGCAATTCCCTTATCAATTTAGAAAAAGCAGACAGAAATACATATCACTATGTTGAAAGAGTCGCAATAAGTGGTATAATTTTCCTATCATGGTTAACTCATTCCCAAACCACTTTTTGACAAAAGAATCAAAGGGTTTATGTTATATATAACACATGCGGAACATAGTCTGCTGGATCAATAACCTCTTAGGTGCATAACCCCTCCCTAACAACGGATTTTTTCATACCTTTACTTATTTAGCAGCAGGAAAAGGACAAGAGACAGCCAGGCACAATGGCATCCAAAGGGCAGCATCTTCAGATGCAGGGACAGAGCCAAGGGCAAAGTGCTGGAAAAGGTGAGATAGACAAGTACAGCACTGATGGCATTGAAAACATGATGCTCATACACTTGACAGGAGGTGGCAATATCATCTGTATCACACATGATGCTTTCACTCTACCATGAATCTCTTTGAAAAATTAATTACAAACATTCTTTACACTGGTCAGTTTCTGTTTCGCTAGCAGGGAACAGGGTGTGCCATAGTTTTCCCTCTGTCACGCTGAGCCTACCGTCCTTTTGTGTTTTCTCTGTAGAGGATGTTTGTGACAATATCCAGTTGCCTTACACCTTCAGATCATTGCTCTGCCCTTATCCTTCGGTGCAGTGGCAAAAGTTTTTCAGATTCCCGTTACACATCGCCCACAACCATCTGCTATTACCACCTTAACGAGAAATCACTTGGTGAAAGGTGATTAAGTGGTTACAATCCAGCACGAGGTTAGAAGCTCATTATGCTACTTCCCCCTCCAATATTAAGCAATAGTGATAAGCCCAGAGTCTTAGCTGATATGAATCAATGCATTTCTGCTATTTCAATAGCGTTGCCTTGGTTTACATGACATTTAGCTTAGAAGCGTTTACCGTCAGACTAATTTAGATCTCAGTCTTCAGTTAAAGTGGGTTTCTGTGTGTTCACCATTTTAAAACAGAAAGTTGGGATAATCAAGGAATATTTTTCTATTCTCTATTATTGTTCTAGTCATCATGGATGGGATGCTTTGAAGATAAATAAGCTGTGGGGTTTTGGTAACACTCATGATGCGAGAATTTGGTTTCTGTTTCCCCTCAGAGCACTGAGGTTTCCTGTAAAGCTAATCTGACTCTGAATTTATGTACCATTTGCAGGGGAAGATCTATCCACTTAAAGCTTCCAGTTTAGGCTTTGCTGAGTCAGTTTTATATATCAGGCTGTTTAAGAAAAAAAAAAAGGAGTAGAAAGAAAAAAGGGGAAAAGTGAGCTTCAAATACAATGAGTCCAGAGGAAGCTCACATCTCCTTAAACAGTTATCTTTCCACATCAGGTCTCTGCTGTGATTTGTTTCCACTAAACCACAAGCACTCTGTGCAGCCATCCTGTTAAGGTGATGGATTTCAAGACAATCTCCCAAATAAGAGTCCCAGAACAGAACAGAGGTAAGCTGTTGCAGCACCTCTGTGAAAAAGAAAGTCGAATGGAGCTGCAAAACTGGTGTGAAAAAAAAAAACCCTGGCGGCATGATTCAGGACATACCACTTGAGGGGAATGATACTGTTGCTGTACTTAGGTTTGGAAAAAAATGTCCTGAAAAGTTCTCTTGCTAGCACATACTCTATTTTAGTTCTGGGACTCATCCTCTAATGTCATATATATTCTGAGTAGTAAAGAAACCACCTGATGTCCAGCTTCATTTCAGGGAAAGGGAGGGCATAGGTATGATGGGCACTGGAAGACTAGTTTGGATGTACTCAGATTACTGGGGGATAGTTCAGAGGAGAGACACCTTGAAAGGTCAGTGTCAGGAATGCAGCATGCTAATGATGTTAATGATATAAACAACATGCAGGATAGTTAGGTCTTGATTTGGTGAAGAACTTATGTACATGTTGTACTTGAAGCACCTGAGCAGCTGTATTCATTTCAGCCAGGTGACCCACATGCCTACAGGCAAGCCTATACCTCATCAGACAAGAGCTCCAAGCATTGCACAACTACAAAACTGATTTTTCTTGGCATTTATCCACATTCTTTGAATGCAAAGATTAGTGCATCTTCCTCTTACAAAACTGCCTTCTGCTGGTGGTCATTCTTCTGATTTACAGCAAAGGAAAAGCTTTCCCAAAGGATTTACTAGCTCCTTTCCTCCAAAACACACAGATCATCTGCATATATTTGTCCGTATCTCATCCTCAAAAATAAACAAGTAAATTCTGTGCCCCTATTCTCTTATATCCAAAAGGAAAATATTGCCTGAGAAAACAGTATTGTTTTCTCTTTTTTTTAATGATGATTCACAATGTTCCAGAAAAACTCAAATCTTGCTGTTCTGAGATCTTACACTGATTGTAACTTATCATGTCATAGGCCCTTTTAGCACCGAGCCATCATTCTGGCTTAGTAATCCCTCAGAGAATTCCTTCCAACAAATATAGAAGACTGTCATTCTGATGAGAAAAGGCCTTTGCCCTAAAACTGTTTATCATCTGAGAATAAATAGCAATTAAAAGAATGGCTTTTCAAGACTTTAGAGGATGATATTGCTACAAACATTGTACATAAGCCACTTACCCTTTCTGGTGTCTTACAGTCATCTGAATGTCAATTAAAAAAAAAAAAAAAAAGAAGATGATGAAGTTATAATGCTGTATCAACAGGCAGCTGTCCTAGTGGGCACTGGGAACACAGAATGACTCGCATTGCTGAGCGGTGCAGTCATTGCCAAAGAATGATGAGCTCACATTTCATTCCGATTCACATACCCGGTGCGGTGCGGTCAGACTGACGCCCCCTCCGTGCCCGCCCCGACACCAGATCGGGCTCGTTAACACGTCTGGAATGAGCCCACCTCTCAGCTGGCAGGCGCAAGGGGCATACTCGGATTCCCAGGTTGGAAGATTATCTCATTCAAGCACAGTTCTCCCAACGATATATAAGCAAAGTGAGCGTGGTGGTCCCTGCAGAGCTGGCCTGAGCCCTTGGGAGTTTCAGCCACACAGGCTGTACAGGAGTACAACCTTTAAGCACCAGCAAATATGACCATGATGATGAAAGTAGAAGAGCTGGTAGGTACAACCTTCTTTCATTTACTCACAATTACTTTTCTTTCTAGACTGTCATTATACCAGGTAGAGAAAGAGGACCTTTCTGGATCACTGATTTAGCAGATTACCAGCACTGCTGTGCTCTAGGTGCAAATCCTTATATACTGTTTGTTATCCTATCATATTTTCATTTTAACTCTTCTTTGGGAAGGGGGCTCACCACAGATACAGCTACATAGGTGTTTGGATTCTGCATCAGATCACAGTTCACCAGGAAGAAGAGACTCACCAAATTTAGCTGTTTATTTGCCTTTGTCCTTGATTTTATTTTTTTTAGGAGCTAGTAATTTTATGGTCACACTAAGCAATTCCAATCTAGTAGGGAATGAGAGAAGGTATTGATGCAGGGAAATTGAAGTATTTTATAATACTAAACAAACAGTTTAGTAATAGTATTGTTTTCTAATAATAAACTAACAGTTCCTACAACCACTGCGCTGTTCATGACGTATGAGCCTTTGAAAAATGATGTTTAAACCAGATCACAAGTAATGGGACATTCCACTGCAGGGTTTAGACTATGAATGTCTGACTCAATCAAGAAACTGGGAAAACAAGAATAATCCAGTAAAACACCACTTCCAGATGGCTATGTTAAGATACAACTGCCATACAGCCTAACGAGTTATGCCGTCTTAAATTCTTTGGCATAAGCTATCTCCTTGTACATACTTAATTTGGCATCAGAAATATTTCTGAAAGCTATGGAAAGCTGTGCTGCTGCACAGCACCACAAAGGTTCTGGCGTGAACAACTTTCTGCCATTCTCCTGTAAATGGGACTTTGGGACTGACAGTGATGGGTAAAACGAGCCTTGAAATTACTCACCAACCTGATTTACTGCATGGAATGTGTTTCAACAAAGCTGGAAGGTCCCAATGGAGAAAGCCTCTCCTCCCACACTACCCACTCAGTTCCTGTACTCAACACTTGCATGGTGAAGGTGGCTGGTTGGGGTGGCTCTTTCCACCACAGCCTTTTACAGCCTTCTGATGGGTCTGACACAGGCTGGCAAGTGAACAAATAAGAAAAGACTGAACAAAAAGGATGCTCTTTCCAACCCCCTGGCTTTTGCTGACACAGTAGCACCTTGGCTGCAGGTAGGCAGGTAGTCAGACTGTGAGTTGACCTCATGGATCTTGATCCAAGATGTGAAGCTGCCCAGTGCAGGTTGCTGTGTGGATGTGGGAGATCTGCCCTGAAGCGAGATGGCTCTAGCCGTTCGCACACACAGCTAATCCAGGGACAGGAGGAATGATGTCTGCACCCAGTCTGCACACACCCTGAGAGCTGGACAGGAATGAGGTGCACCTGAGGGAATCCATGGTCCCAGGTGATGGCCACTGCAGTCATGAAACTGCTGATTATATTTGTATCATATTTGCATTTACAGGTGACTGGGAAGAAAGCAGATGATAAAGAGACTGGCAGCTTCCTCTCTGAGGACTTCAAAAATGGAGAGTATGAAGCAGCTGTGAGATTAGAGAAGCAGGATGACCTAAAGACAGTCTCTGCGCACTCACTGACACGAGGTGATCTGGCTTACAAGAAGGAGAAAAACTTAGAGGCAGAGGTAGGCTCTTGGGTTTTCTGCTCAGATTTTTATCATCTTGTCTGTGTTTCCTGCTGCAATCCTTGAAGTTTTCCTCTTTCTAAGTTAGAAATACACACATGGTGAGCTAGATAAACTTCTTTGGAATTCCTCCAAAACTGGGTCCTAAGAACTTTCTGGGTCTCCAGTTTATCCACAGTCCACTCAGCCAGCATAATTATTTGCCATTAGATCAATGATCTACAGATCAAACCCTAAATGCAGGGAACAATAAAAAGAAGAAGGCCTACAAAAAAACAACCCATCACAGTTGGAAATAACTTGAATAAAAATTCAGTTGAGAAAACTGTATACCATATGACAGGGTGTCACCAGAGTATTTACCCTTAATGACACCATGAATCTGTGATCAGTATTGACCCTGAGTTACTCCTTGTTTGTGAATTTCTCCTTCTGAAGCCAAGGACACCTCTTGGGATCTCAGTTGAGACAACACATTTGCCCTTGATATTAGCAGTGCTCCATACTGACTTCATGCCTGCATGCTTTTTAAAAGCAGGCTTGAAGAAATCTTAAACATTTATTGAACTGTCCATCAAGGATACTGAGAACATTCTTTGTAGCTTACCAAAATGTAACACCTGCTGACTGAAATGCTAAGATTGGTCTAAACCTTGTTCTTCACTTAAGGGTATGTTTTTAATCAAAGAGAATAAAGTTCCAATAAATTAGGGGCTGCATCACACAAGTGGTTTAAGAAAAACTGCTTGGTGGAAGTAAGCTAAAGCTGCAGGAGCTTCCCAGCTCTCATAAGCTGTTCATGAGATATTTTAAATTGTTGTGCCAGAAGGGACTGCAGTGCTGCTCTGTCTCCTGGCCTAAATTCATGCTATCCAGCCCACAACATACGGCTGAAGCAGAAGCAAGCTAGGAAGAGATCCAATGGTATATGAAAAAGTATAGATAACAAAGGATTTCTTACACACTTAGTAACTTATTCTAATGGTCAATTAGCCCTATCTGCAAATAATATTAATATAAAATAACTATGACAGCTTATTTCAAAGTTCATCCAGTCTTAACTGAATTCAGCTGAATAGTAACACATGCTGTCCTACCACTTGAAAAGGAAGAGGTGGTCACACTCAGTTCAACTTGCTGGCAACCCTGATTTTTTTCAGCTGAAGAAGAAGAAATTAGAGGCGAGGACAAAACTTGAAAACTTGGAGGATCTTGAAAAAATTATTCAGTTGAAGAAGAAGAAAAAATGCAAGATAGTGAAAGTGCCCGTTTTAAAGGAACCAGAACCAGAAGTTATTGTAAGTTACTTCAAAGTACCTTATTCTGGAGAAAGCAGTGATGGGGATTTGTGCCACACACATTTATGCCCTCTATATTCTTTCCATCAGACAGGACCTGTGGATATACCCACATTCTTTAAAGCTGCGCTGGAGAATAAGTTGCCAGTAATTGAAAAATACCTGTCAGACAACGGGGATCCAAATGTCTGCGATAAGGTACAATCTTCCTTCCTAATGCAAAGCCTGCTACAGAAGAGGAGTTATTACAGAACAGAAATAACTTTTACCACGAGATTTTGTAGCTTCTACTCCAATGAGGAGAAAAAAGGGATGGTGGGAGGGAAGTAAATAAATTATAGAAATTTTGTACATCAAGTTTTCTAGTGATAAACAGGCCACTGTTGGCGGCCAGGAAACCTTGATTTTCAATAATAGGTGATCTTCCAAAGCTACAGATGAGGAGATAAGAAATTTGCCTGCAGAAAGACAGAAATAAGTGATGATGCCTGCCCTCCAATTCCATAATGCATAAGCTGCATTTGCAAAATGCAGCATAGCATGTTGGATGGGGAACTCAACAGGCACCATATTAAATTTGAATGCCATACTGCAGATACTTCTCACATCCTTTAAAATGCTGGGTAGGCAACTCTCAGCTATCAGGTTGCCATCAACATTTAGCAGATTTCAGGTCTCAAATATATTAGTTCTTAAAAATACATCAACATAGAGTATGTATGTCATCATCCTAGGGAGGAGGGGAGAAAAGATTTTAAAGATATCCCTGTGCAATATGTAATGTCTGACTTTGCATGGTTTTAATTGCCAGTACAAGCGCACTGCACTGCACAGGGCATGCTCTGAAGGACATCTAGAGGTGGTGAAAAAGTTGGTGGAAGCTGGAGCCCAGCTTGAACAGAAAGACATGGTATGTACATCCACTCACACCTCTTTCCAAAAACTGCTCGTTGTTTTATAAGTGCCAAGAGAAGCACTTACAGAAGTGCTTCTTACAAAGAAGGAGTACTAAAAGGCCTTACAAGGTCTTTTAAGTTTATCCTTAAAATAACACCGTTAGGAAGAGATTTCAGAAGGGGGTGCCTGCCTCGCTTTGCAAAATGGTTGCTGGAAAACACAAGAAGTGGAGGAACACGCTGGCCAGTAGTGCCACAAACAACAAAGCCTAACTTAGGGTACGAGAGCTGAGGTCAGGCTACCACTTCAGCCTGCTAGCAGCTGTTGGAGATAGCGCTGTCCCACGCATGTATCCAGGGTTTCAAGGCTGGCTCAGGAGAGCCCCCTGTTCCTCTGGAATGCCAGCCACAAGGGTTGCAGAGTATCAACAGCTTCTGCAGCTGTTTTTTTGCTTCTCTGCTCCTAGCTCTTTGTCCCTTTGCTGAACAGTTGGCACTGGCCAGCCTTGCTCCCCCTTGCTTAATCCAGCAGTGCTGATGGAGGGTGTGAGAAGCAGGAGGAACAACAGGCAGAGCGGGGCCATCAAGGGACATTCCACTCCTTCCAGCAGAGCTCAAGGCAGAGAAACTGACTCTTGCAGACCTGCATAAGTTGTGGGTTTGTTTATTTGTTTGCTTTTTAAAGAGAACCATTCTTTCTCTTGAGCTTCATTTTCTATGCATTTTAGAACCCAAAAGGCATTGAATAAAAAATATTAACTAACACACACCAGCCACATACCTGGCAAAAGGCAACTTCTTAACTCACGGAATAGACAAAACACATACTCTCTCACAGCAGTGCTGCCAAGATCTCTCTGTTTAGGAGCAACATACAGCAAGCGTGAAGACTGAGAAAGTCACAGTACTGCAGAAATTAGGGCAAAATAAGGAAAGCTGTTACTAGAAACAATTCAGTGATCACAGTGAAGTGCTTTAGGTTAGATTGCATAAAAATTATTTTGGATTAATTTATAAATTTGATCAAAGTAATTTAATTTTTAAAAATATAATGATGTATCAATTTACTTATCATTTGTTTTTCCTGCTGAAGCTTCAGTCTACAGCTCTGCACTGGGCATGCCGGGGAGGTAGTCTGGATGTTCTGAAATTCTTACTGGACAAAGGCATAAACATAAATGCAAGAGACAAGGTATGCACTTCTGGGACTCTGCAGCTTTTTTAATTGGAGATGAAAAGCTGACCCTTATTCCCAGTAGATAACTTCTGGAATCTGTTTTTGAAGCAGTTTTTACGTGTTCCATACCATTGACAGCTTCCTCTCCTCACCCCTCAGCTGCTCAGCACCCCTTTGCATGTGGCTGTGAGAACAGGTCGGTACGACTGTGGGGAGCACCTCATTGCCTGTGAAGCAGATCTCAACGCCAGAGACAGAGTAAGTACCAACAACCTCTTACCTGTCAGCTACCAGGAGCATCAAGCTGCTGTCTGCCTCAGTAGTTCCAGTGGCCTGTAAAAATCCCTGACTGTGCAGTTGGGGCTGGATGGTGGGGCTGGACTGGTGGGACTGACTGACTGTGGTGCATGCCTCGTGCCTCTAGGAAGGAGACACTCCGATGCATGATGCTGTGAGGCTGAACCGCTACAAAATGATCAGGCTTCTGATTCTGCATGGAGCAGATCTCACTCTAAAGAACTGCGTAAGTAATAGCATAAAAATGAAGTAATTCAAAATGCTTTAAAATAAGTTTCCCATCACAGCAGTTCCACAGGTCTTAAGGCTGGGAGAGATGACTGTGAACAGACTTAATTAGATCACTTTAGAGCTAATTAAAGCAGAGCTGAGGCAGGGAAAGTGTAACTTAGGAGAGATTGGGGAAAAAGAAAAATCCAGTACCTCTTTTAAAACCAGAAAGCATCAGCTGTCACTTAAACAACATCACATCTTTCTACGATTAAATTATTCATCATATATGGAAAAGATATAATGGACAGACACTTGCTTTGCACAACTTCTGGGCTTCAACCACCACTGAAACAACAAAGATATTAGCTTGGTAGAGAAATCTCCTTTCCGTTAAGTCCATAGCTGATGGCTGACCCCAGCACTACCTCTGGATGACTGGCTGTTAACCTTGCCATTGGGCAACAAATCCCTGGGACTCAGCAGAGCTAAAATTCAAGAAGCCCCACACCTGACTGCTCACAGCCACTGCAGCAGCAGAAGGAGCATTGCTGGAGCTGTGACCACTTGTTAGAATAGAGCATATCACAGAGCCTTTCCAAAATCCAAACATAGCAGTAGTAGCTTGGGGTTTACCATTGCCAGTCAATGTTTTTGACTGGCAATCAATCAAAACTTCAGGGGACAAGGAAGAAAAGTCACTGAAGCACTCTGCACTCCCTACTCCCTGCCCAGCTCTCTGAAGCAGGGCTGCTCCCAGCATTATCCCTCATCAGGGTATGGCAATGATGGAAGGTACAGCCCCAAAGGATAGATTTGCTCTCTCAGACTTTGTCTGCACACAAAAGTTGATCTTATTTAATTCCTGTGGTTCATACCATAACAGTACAAACTCTCACCTGAATTCTGAATTAAACAGAAGAGCATCTTACCGAGGTTTCATCTAAATATATCTCTAACCAGTTGAAAGTAGAACAAAAGAAACACCTGCATGCTCTGCTAGTCACAGCATTTGCCAATATGGTTAGACCCACTGAAACCCAGTGAGATTTCATCACAAGTCTCAGGACTCTGTAGAGCAAATGTACTCTGGTCTTAGGGAGTGAGACAAAGTCTTGAGCCCGTGTGTGCAGAAGGGTCTCACGGCAGGCAGATGCACTGAACAAGTACCTAGGAAAGAACAAGGATGTGGCCATCACTGGATGAAATTAAATCATTCTTCCTCTGCTTTTTCAACCAGCAAGGGAAAACCCCCATGGATCTTGTTCTTCAGTGGCAGAATGGCACCAAAGAGATATTCAACAGCCTGAAAGACAATTCCAAAAAGAGTGTCCATCTAGGCAAATTCTGAAGAGAGAAATCAGACTGCTCTCTTTTCTCTGAAGCGCTTCACATGAACCTGGATGAAAATGGCCTTGAACATAATATTTTTATTGGAAATATTTATGGCACTGGATTATTTGAGGTACCTTCACTGAAAACTGCAAAAACAAACAAACAAAAAACCTGTAAAGAAAATTTAAAAGACAGGTTGAGTGTTAAAATTCCACTGGTTCTAAAAAGGCTTTATTTATTTTAATTTATTATTTATTTATTTAAAAGTAATTTTGAATTATTCTCAGTATTTATGTGTTTTATAGAGCTTTACATCTTAATGCAATCTTTGCCAGCAACATAAATCCTTTTGTCTTAAGGGCAGTATTTCTAACTGTATTAGCAACTTTCCTCAAGCCTTCCAATAGCTCTAAATAGCAAATACTTGTAACTGTTGCCTTGTCTCTGCTAATTCTCACTATTAAAATAATCTGTGAAATGAGCAGTGATATGTGGATGAGCAATGGAAGAAGGTATACTGAGGTGCCAAGTGGATTTAAAGAAGTAGTTCAGTAATGGTGTTTACACAGGGTTTGGCAATCATGGTTGATAAACAGCTCGAGGACCGAGCTCCAACCATCACGTAACCATTTGGACTGGAGGATTCAGATGTAATGTTGTGAAGGTGAGAGGAGACAGTATCAGGAATGTGATGTCTTTTTTTAAGTGAGACTACTACAATGTATGATGATTGAAGAATACAAAATCAGATTATGTATATTTGTAAATTTGTACTGCTTTTTCTGTACATTTTGAACTGATCGATTTCAGATTAAATAAACAGAGTGGTTCTTTTTATTTGCTGGAGTTGATGATGGAGCAATGAGCTTGCATGGGGTAATTATGTCTCTCTTTGCACGAAGTTCACACCCTGGCCTCTGTAAACTTCTTAAAAACTTGAAAAAAAGGTCTCAGCTACCTATAGCAACCAGCCCTTGAGACATCTCCCTGACACTGTTAGATAAATCCCATCTCTTACTAATTTTAATATGAACATATGAAATGTGTTAATATGACACATATGAAAGTACTTGAGTAAATAGTAAAACAAAGTTACAGTTTTATTACTGAGTTTGATTTAAAAAAAAAAAAAAAAACTTCATTTTTCAACAAGTCAGTACTTACTATGTGGAGCACATGGGACAGCCTGTTATCCAAGCCAAGGGAGACGCCAAGTCCTGTTAGGAAAAGCAGGCACTTCTCCCTTTGCTTTAGGAGAAGCAAGACAACCTTCACAATGCTGCCAGTCACCAGGGCATCATGCCCCATTTCACAGAATCATAGAACAATTTGGCCTGGAAGGGATCTCTGAAGGTCATCTTGTCCAACCCCCTGCAATGAGCAGGGTCATCTTCAACTAGACCAGGCTGCTCAGAGCCCAGTCCAGCCTGACCTTAATGTTTCCAGGGATGGGGCATTCATCTCCTCTCTGGGCAATCTGTGCCAGTGTTTCACCACCTCACTGTAAAAAACTTCTTCCTTACATGCAATCTAAATCAATCCTCTTTTAAAAGTTTAAATCCATTACCCCTTGTTCTGTCACACTAGGCCTTGATAAAAACTCTGCCGAGACCTTTCTGAAAGGGCCCAGTACAGTGTTGCCAGAGCCTTCCCTTCTTCAGGCTGAACTCCCAGCATTTCCACATTCCTCCAGTCCTCTGATCATCTTTGTAGCCCTCCTGGACCCACTCCAACAGGTCCATGTTCTTCCTGTGCTGAGGACCCCCAAGCAGCATGTAGCACTGCAGGTGGGAGAGAGCAGAGCAGAGGGGCATTATATGCTGCATTCAGGCAAAATCCTAATGCTCTGCAGCGTGGCCTCAGAGACACATATGCCAGAGGGTCTCATACACCTTCACCAACAGGCTTACAGTTAGCTAGAGCAAGGTACTGGGCAATATCCTGAGGTGGGATCAGGAGTGGACAGCAATTAATAGCTGCTACTGGTGTGCCAATTTTGAAGTCAATTTACAGAAACTCCACAGAGGAGCACGCAGAACCACCTACTCTCTCTGTAGCCAGCTATCCTACACTGAAGCCAACAGCTTTAGGCAGATGAGACTTTCCTCACACAAAAACCATAACTCATCAGTGTCACCTTGCTAGCCATAGGCTTTATTTGTGAACACATCCTTCTCCATAAAAACCATGGCACACCTCTGCTCGCTGCCCTTCTCTGCAAGTCACTATTTCACTACTTGTTTCTGCACAATTACCTGGATGCTGGGAGCATGGCTTGCAGGAAATAGAAACTACAACAGTGCTGGCTAACTCAGTCTGTTTATCATCTAACCAAGAAGCAGTTCCATCGTTCAGGCATCAAACTGACCAGAGCAATGTGCTTCTGGAAACAGAGGGGGAGAAGAGACTTTTCAATCAGCTCCTGAAGCACTCTATCTATCTAAAGGGCAAAGATGCAGACTTTATTTTTTTTTAAATCAAGTCAAACAAGCAGCAAGAAGTATCTCAAGCATTCAAAAGCCTCTTTCCATATGCTACTTGCCAAACAACTTCTGTCATGCCCAAGGTAGGTTATTATCTGGCCAAGGCAAGACAATGTGTCATTCAGAAAATTGCACCAAACACATTTTACTTCTTCTCTGGTTGGAGCATCATTTTGGAGGGAGGTAAATAAATTACAAACTACTATATGCATGTATACAGATTACTTCTCAATACCTATAATAAAATGGACTCAACTCACAAAGTCAACAAACAATATCATAAAGGAAAAATATTTCATTATTTGTTGAATGAAGCAAAAGTTGTTGAGACTCACACTAGCATTATATAGAACTGTTAAGTCTACTGAGAACTTCATCTATTCTGCTCAGTCCAGTTACCAAGAGCTCAGAGATGACCCCATATTTTACGTGTTACGACTTCCACTTGTTGTGAGGTGCAAATAAAGAACTGGAATATTCACACTAAAGCTGGCTCAAGCATCTTGAGTACAGTAGCTTATGTAATTTTTATATTAATTTAATCAAAAGAAAAACTTCAGTCAACATTTGGAAGAGCTCTGAAAAATGCTCTGCTGACTATAAATCTATTACAATTGTTTTTTTGGCAGCCAGATTAGATTTACTGAGGCATTAAAAGAAGGAAAGGCAAGAGGCAGCAAAATGAACACGTGCACAGACAACAATTCCAGAACAGGATATAAAGAAGGAAATGGTGCAGTAAAGATGGTGTGATGTGGAGACTGCTCAGGCCTAGGTGAGACAGCTGCTCCACTGCAACTGAAACATACCATGCTGAGCACACATTCAGTGTAACTGTGGGCTCTTCCTTCCCATCTCTGGTAACCATCTAATGCTACTGTTTATCTTTAAGTGCTGCAGGACACAGATGGCCTCTGGGATGTTTATCTGGCAAGTCGGGTCAGAGACTCCTACTGTAACACAAATCCAAGATACCTCCCAGCGACTGACAGATCCTGGATTTTCATTATAGCCACTGATTGCACAATGGAAGACTTTTTTTTTTCCCCGCACTGTTATTTCTTCACAGGCCACTGAAGGGAAATTTCATCTACTGACTTGCAGTTGTACAAAGATGTGCTTAAAACTTAAGAAACCGTAAGAGCTAGAGTATGAAGGCATGTGTTCTTAGAAATATTTTTAATAAAAAAGGAATGCACATGTACAAGTGAAAATTTCCATGTCAGAAATGTTGAGTTTGCGCTAATTCCAGAAGACCCAAGGCAGGGTGAAGAGTTACTCTCCTGACCTTGGCCAGAAGCCCAGCATGACCTTTCACAGGTGGTGAACTACCATTCAGCAGCATTCATTCACGCAGCTTTCCTCACTTGAACACTGGAAGCATAATTCTTCTCCAGGTTAAACAAAGTAGTAACAGAGGAATTAGGAGGTTGGCTGGAAGGTGGAGGAAGTCTCAACACTGAGTGAAGAAGCAGCTCCTGTTGACAATTGTTTCAGTCCTCAAGCTTGAGTCTTAGCTTTTTTGCAGGCTGGCACTGTTGTTTCTTCCTCCTCAACCTTGCGAGGCTTCTTCACTGTGTACACTACCCCACAGGCAGTCTTTCGAGTTTCTGGAATATACAAGCAGAAACTGCAGTACCTCAAATAAAATGACACTAACGCATTTAAGGCATACTCTGTTCAGGTGTTCATGCCCTAAAGCACAGTTCAACATGTTGAACAGCCAGCTGGTCAGCACACACAGCAGGGAAGCAACCTGCATGGACAGGAGCTGGGGATTCACTGCATTACAGAGCAGGGAAACTACACAGGGAAATACAATGGTGGATGTAGAATTACAGCAAACAAAGGAAAACTGAGGTCTACATGGGCTGAGGGGCTGCAGAGACACAAAACCATAGGAAACCAGGCTTAATCAGTTCTGTCATCACAGAAGGACACATTCTTGAAGCATTGTCAAAAGCATTTCTGAGCCAAAAATACTGTTCTTAAAAAAATGCATTCACATACTCCAAGACTCTTTAAACAGACTATGCTGGCACAGCTATATAGGCAGAGGATCCCCTACATACCAATTAAATGGTTTTATGGTATTCAACAATTTTATTTACTGAACCCTCAACATTACCGTAAGATACTATCCCTTACATCTGCCAAACAACCTAGTGAGCCCAATCCAATTTCATAATGACTGGTGGGAGGCTTCTCTGCCAAATTTGAAGGTAGAAGAATTTCCCTACAAATAGTCTGTTAGCAAAGAGGCTCTGAAAGAACCTTGCCAAAATACATTGATTTATTCTGGGCTAGAATTCTTTATGGGACAGGGAAATGACATATGTTATTTAATTTCACAGAAAAAGATAGGCAGATAAGACAGATGATGGTCTTGAGAAATTCCACATAAACTTGAAAAAAAAAAATGCTTTCAACACACACTATGTCTCTCTGTAGATGAGCAGCAGGCTGGAGGAGGACCCTGCTCACAGGAACACCCTCACCAAGAGATCAAAGCTACCTGCTGGGAATTACAGCAGGTTCAAGCCCCACCTCTACTGAAACTAGAGTTGCAACCCAATCCTAACTGTGTGTTTGCATCTTAGAGCAACTAAAGTTGTTGGGATGGTGACTAGAAATCATACCTACCCAACAAACCTTGGCAGAGGCTGAAATTAAGAGCTAGATATGATTACTCAGTCACAAAGTTAAACTGCCATCAGAATAAACAACAAGAAGCAAGAAACACTAGGAAGCTGTTCTGAAAAGGGATGGTTTCACTGTGAAGCAGAGCAGGCAGGTCCCTATTTTGGCTAAACGTTTATGACTCATTAATGTGGTTAAGTGAGCACTCCAGCAAAGACAGCACCATCAGTTCAGCCACTGATTTGCTAACATGGAAAATAAAACACGCTTGCCACACAAGCTCCTCTTCACTCATTGGACAAGGGAGCTAAAACCCCAATCTGACTTGCTCTGTAAGGTATCAGACATTTTGGAAAATATACATTAAGAAGAACTTAGTTTAACAAATGCACATGTTAGTGAGACGAGCTTCCCAGTGCTCACCTCCATGGAGCATGGCGGCTCTGCAGTTGGTGGACACGGCTGCCTTCGCTTCGCTTTCCGACAGGCCAAACAGCAAACCTCTGTCACCACTGCTCAGGATCAAAACATACAGAAAGGAACAAACAGCACAGGGAAGACTCCCTGCATGTAGGTTTGCTTACTCTACAAATAACTGGGAATTAGCAAAGCTGTAACTCAAACTGACATTTTGCATAAGGTTACCCAGAGGCAGGGAACTGAGGCACCCGATTCTCCTGGCTGCAGCTCCCCAGCAGCCCTCCTGGAAAGCTCCTGGCAATGCTGCTTTTTACCACACAAGAAGCAGTACTTTTGAAAATAAAAATCTGTCAATGCAGGAACATTTTAGATATGCATAATCAAGTAAAAAAAAATCACCTAATGGAAAATTTCAGTTTTGGGGAAAGGGCACTGTCTGATAAAAAAGCATTATGCTGGAAAGTTTCCAGCCACCTTCTGCAGGGATGACACCAGATTATGTATGTTAATTTGGGTTGAGCCTGACTGCTCCTTTTAAGAGGGAAGAAAATGTCATGCATAAAATCCTTCCAGGCCGCACACCCTCCCACACAGTTCTCACGACTCAGAGCACGCTCCTTCCCTTTGAGGGACAGTCCAGAGATGTGCTTGTGGGGTGGGGAGGGGAGAGTAGCAAAAATGCATCTGAATTCCTAAAAGAAGGGAAGAAAAGACACTCTCCTTGGTGTCTAGAACACAGCCACTTACTGAAGATTATATATGTAACTAGGGACTGGAAAATTCAGAACAGAAGTAATCAACACTCAGATAGGAACTTCTAATTTTACATTAATATAATTTTCTAGCTTCTGCTACCAAAGATGTGGCACTTTGGACATCCTAAGTCATAATTTCTTGTTTGGTTCACAGTGTCCATAGAGTTTTAGGGTTTTTATAAATTTCTTCGTTTACACCTACACAATAGCAATGCATATCACAACAAAACATACCCGTAGCTGAACACAGACTTTACTATTTACAGTGACTACTCATGCCACCCCATGACCAAGACCTGTTGCTGCTCCTTCCACACACACGCAAAGCCCTGATTCATTGAAGAGGTCACCAACAAGTACCACTATATAAAGTCCAAGGACCGTAAAGGACGAAAGAATTTCAAAACCACTTTGAACTTTCAAATGTTACTACTAACTGCTGTCTTTGAGTTGAGAAAAGGATACAGATTAGCCACGTCATAAGGACCTCGTAGTTCTAGAGCCTAAAACGAAACAAAGAAGTTTGGCTATGTGCATGCCCTCACCTCTGACAGGGTGAGCAAGCAGACAAAGCTATCAGGAAGGCAAGATTAAATGATACACTATAGCAAGCTGCTGAAGATACACTAGGATATCAAGCAAACACCACTGTATTTTGAAACAGAGTTCCCATCTTGGAGAAAACTGTCAGGGAAAATAAGACAGCAGCAAAAAAAAAAAATCCAAGAAACCCCAACAAAAATCCCCAAACCCATAACAGAATTCTTTGGTAAAACAGATTGATTAAAACACTCCTGAATATGGCAATCATATTTAAACTCATAACTTTTATATGTCTAGTTTCTAATTAAAGCTGTATTTTAAGTCAGATAAATCTTCAAATTGTTCTGACTTAAAAAAAAATAAATAAATCTGGGACTTACCCTTTCAGCTGCACTAGATATAACTATGTTCTGGAAAACAAAAGAGAACAAACATTCATCTGTCAGACAGCATCAAGAAATGAAAAAAATCAGCAAGCAGCACAGAATTTATGAGCATTAGCTAAATTCAGGCTCAGAGCCCAGCATCAGAGTACGTGAGCCCGTCAGATGAAGTGAACTCCAGCAGGGTGGGGATCTGAATCTGGGGACATGATTGAGTTATTGCCCTGACCCTTATGCAGAGAGGGGCACTGGCACAAGTCCTCCCTTGCAGTTATAAACCTCTCACAGACAGACAGAAGTTAAATAAATATGGCACCCTTAAGAGGGACAGGTGAAGCAGTATAAATGCCAAGAGTGGTGGCATTAAGCAAGCACCTACCAGCCTGTATCTCTCATAATGGACTTCAAAGGGACCTTAAAGGTAAAGAAAAAATGCAGAGCTGCAGGCACTATGTTAAGAAGTGACCCCTTTATTTACATCAGCTGAAAGAGGCCCCATACAAAAACCAACTCACCCTGAGCTGTAACAGAAATGGATTTAGGAGTCCAGGATACCCCAAAAGCAGCTTACAGATAGTGTCTTTGGACAGTTTGGTGGTCTTAAGTTTTCAGCCTACTCTGCTGCAGTACAACTTGATGTTAAGCTCAGCATTAACGCTGGCCTTAATCAAACTCACAGTGGTTCAGGAAACCTATCTACAGCTAGGCAGGGGCTGCCAATTTGTGCCATACACTCATTTCCCTCAACAGTGGCACCCCTATGAAAATTGTGAGGCAGAAAGAAATCCTTTTTCCTTCTCTCCCAAAAGGTTTCTGCAGAGCAGGTATGTGACTATGCAGGGCTGGCAGATACCACAGCTTAGCTGCCAGAGCCTTTCTAAAGCTAAACCTCCAAGGATGCTTAACCAGGGGAGACTGTTTTGCACAGGTGGAAACTCTGAAGCAGTAAAAACTCCTTGCACCTTTTTTTATACTGAATAAAAGGCTTTGGGAGTTCTTGCTTCAGGGGGTGGGAATGAGAATTGTACTGAGGCAGCAAAAGGCTTTCCCTTTCTGACGTCAGTACCACCAACACAGTATGCCACCTCCAGTTTCAAGGTGGGGCTTCAGATCCCTTTCCCACATTGCTTTGCTCATCCTGCCACCCTCCCCAGCACAAAGATCAGGGCAGACACTGGAAAAAAAGTGCTCTATGTGCAGCTGAAACTCAACATGTGAAAGCTACATGAAAATGACTGCATGTTCACACTGTGACCAAGGTTTCCTCATGTGCTGAGAAGAGGATGGGACAGACAATTCTGCCTTACCATAAGGAAAGCCAGAAGCAATACATACATCAAAGTGATTTAACAGCACACATCCTGATGGTGCCTCGGACATTTCTTTCTGCATAGTTCACCTTTAAAATGACTGCACTATGGATGCCAAGGGTGCTTTTGAGCTTCAGTGGTGCTGACTGCAAGAGTTTGCTGGGAAAATTCAAGTCTCCTGCTCCAAGTTGTAGCAACTAATGCCTGTGTCCCAGGCTCAGAGAAGCTCCCAGAGCAGCTACGCAAGACACCTTGAACCAGCCTGGGATTGTCGTTCACCACTGTGCACTGGAGATATGCTCTGTCTGGTTCAAAGGCAACTGGCTTCTGCTAGAGGATGGGTGAGACCAGAGAAGGAGACAAGAGCAGACAAGAAAAGCACTGCTAGCAAGTAAGAAGAGAGGCAGGCAAAGGCAAATCTAAGAGAAGGGCTACAGCGAAAAACTCAAAGGCAAAACACTGTCTCCCCAGGTAAAGGAGACAGCAGCTGTTCAGTACACTGCTCCAGGCAACACTCCACCTCAGTTACCAAAACATGGGAGGTGAGGGACTGTGGCTATGCACACCTTCTGTCTGGCAAGGCAGGCAAGTCCCTTCTTTGTTCCCTGCACACTTTAGCATGTTTTAAGGACTCAGCTCATTGCCAGATCTGAGGACACCAGTAAATTTCTGGAAGTTTCTCTGCCCTGCTATATCAGAAGAGGAACGAAAGAATCCAAAAGTTTCTACCAGTTCGGCAACTATACATTACAGCAGGCGAGAGCTGTGTGCCAATGCAGGCAGCCTATGGACCAGCCATCCCATGTCTCACTAAAACAAAAAGCTTTAAAAGGAGCCTTTACATAACTGATGGAGGCAAACTGTCAGTAAGGGCTAATAACCGTCTCTACTGGCCCACGAGGTACTGAGCCTGGAGGCAAAAAATAAAGACAAGCTAGTGATTCTCTTCTAGCTCTTCCTAAAAACAATGTGTCATGTCCAGCTCCAGCTGATTTACCTTCCAGTCACAGATGATACACTAGATTGACAGATGCAGAATGAAAGGGCACAGTGCAAGCCTGAGCATCTGAAGATCTCACTTGCCCTATTTGTGACATCAGCTCAGCTGGTGCTCTCTAAAGCAACAACCATGTGAGAACCACATCTTGAACTGCACAGGGGAAAGAGAAGCACTGGCAAGAAAGGAATCCCAAAGGAAAGAGGTCTGATCTGTATATAATTCATGTCCAAGTCAGTATTTTGTGCAATTAACTCCCAGAACTGGGCTTCTCAGGAAAGGCTGTGCAAATACTTACTTTATTCTGTAGCACCAAGGGAATTAACCTGTTTGACCCACTCTGCTATCCTATAGAAGTTGCCATGCATGAGGGGAACTGAGGTAATGAGGAATCTACTTTTAATTTGCCTTCCAAGCTCTATATCCCACTTCAGACTAGATTTGCAGGGTAATGCCAACTTCAGCTTCTCTGCACTAGCTATGGCAAAGGCCATTTCCAATCAAGTTGGAAGGAGCAACAATTTCTTTTAACTTGGGTATGTATTATGATATGCTTCCCTATTAAAAAATCATGGCCTGAGAGGACCCAGCATGACAGACAGCTTAACCTGGTAGCCTGGGAGGAGGGAAGTTATGAAAGCAATGGATTACAGGCATCTCAGCATTACTTCTTCCTTGGGTTTCATTAGCATGGAAGAATGCAGTTGGTCTGACTGCAGCAAACCCTTGGCTGACAGCCAGCTAGCTCTTGGGTCTGTTTTGTACACATGGAATTTACTAACCATTTAACAATCCAAGATTTTTACTTGTTTTTCTTATTTTTTTTTTACCCCCTGTATTCAATGTATACTATCAAAAAAGAGCTTATGGTACATCAGAAATATGAAATGGAGGATTTTAAAGAAATGCATAGATTTCAGTTCTAGTGCAAATCTTAGATCTCCAGAACTTTATTCTCCCTCCCTCCCCTCCTACCTTTGTTTTGGGAATTGCATACCGTAAAAACACAAAGGTTGTTCTGAAAAAAGAATCTAACAGCTTGACAACTTAAAAAGAAAGCATATAGTGGTGCAAGGCTGGAAGTATCTGGAACTAGAATAATTGTGTCCTTGTGTTAGTAGGCAAAGATTCAGTAACAGCCACAGATACCTTGGCATCATGCTCATTTAAAATGGCTCAGTGTGTATAATTCCAGAAAAATTTGAACTGAATTAATTACCCTGTTTTCACTTTGAGAGCTTACCTTTCCTTTGCAGATCTGCATCAGGCTGATCGCATTTGAAATTGTGTATCTTCTCATTGTGGAGTCTTTGATGGCAGGCGTGTAGAGAAGTTCAAAGTAAATGCCTCGATCTATTGCCTTCATATGAAAGACAGTGATCAAAAATCAAAAGGAGAGAGGCCTAACAATCTAGCAATTGCTGTCTATTACTGATGTAGCTTATTCTCAGTTTAACTGTGTTATATATGAAAAAATTAACACGGAATTGTTCTGGCAAGAGCCCCGCATAGCACAAAAGTAGCACAGGGGAAAGCTTCACTGTGTGTCAGATATGTGTACTTGAATCTTGGCTTGACAGAAAAATGAGGTTTAACAAACAAAGAAATACCAGCCACTTATTTGTTGTAATTGGCTTTCCACTATCACAGAGCCAAGGAAACAGGTAACAACTGCTAGTCAGAAACAAGTCTTGAAAATTTGAGGACTCTACTTTAGTCCCACACCCTGCTGTAAAAAGACCACCACTTTCCACAATACACATCTTGCAGATGAAGAATTTGTCCTTGGATAGAAGCAGCAATGAGGACCCTTCTCCTGTCTCACAGCATACTCTGGTATTTGTGACAATGTTAAATAACTGAGTCACAGAAGATGTTCCAAATAATAATACTGGTTATATTTTCAGCTGCTTTAAAATCCTTTGCTATCTGTCAAAGTACTTCACCAAAAGCCTAGTATTCTTGTTTAAGCAAACAGAGAAAGTTTAAGCAACTTGCCATAGGACACAGTGTGCTAGCAATAAAGACACAATTTAAAGCCAGGAGTTCTTTGGTCCATGGCCTATACTGCATTTGCCTGAAATGACACTCCATGCTTTATACTCATATTGTTAAAATACACTGCAATGCTAATACTGAAGAGAGTCCAGTGACCGAATACAGATGGAATTAATCCAGCACCCATCCACGCATGACCTCTGCATGCAAGCACAACAGAAGCTATGTATGTATGTTTACACAGGACTGGTCTGACATCTGCAAACAAGAGAAGCCTGAATTTATCAAAACCAAAACAGGTGATGGCAATACACCAGCTTCCAGTCAAGCAGATTTTTAACCTCATCCCCTCCACTTCAGCTGCCTGCCAATCTGTCTGTCTGGCATCATAACAACCAAAACTGACTCCCCCAGGATGAACAAAACAAGTCCAACAGACAGACTGACTTGAATCTGGGAGTGTGAAAGATGAGAAGTGGCTTGTAAGGAAAATGTTTCCCAACAGAGGGCTTCAAGAGTCACACAGCTTCTTACCTGGGTCAGCTGCTGGATTTTTAGGCAGCTAAAGTACTATCAAACAACACTTCATACAAAATTGTTACTCCAGGTGGAATGCTGAAGTTCTCAGTTTACAATAAAATTCAGTGTATTGTTTTGATTCTTTCTCAGAATTAATTCTAGCTAATTTTTAAATTTTATTCCAGGTCAAACTCTGAGAAGAGGAAGTAGGATTGATTAGTAGTCACTTCCAAATTTAAATTTGTAAGCACTAAGGACTACATCAGCCAAAAATGTCCATGTGGAATGAACCTTGACATATTCAGAGGAGAAAACTAGTTCACCTAAGAGCATGTTCAGATTAAGCTTTCTGGCAAACAATCAAAGTAGGCAGAACTGAATTAAAAAAAAATATTTAATTCACACTGATAGCCATCTTGTGTCCCACAGCAGATATTTAACAATTCCACATTTGGTTCATTTACCAGGACATTCTTTTGTCTAAGTATGGATGCAATACAGTTGTCTTCCAAGTAACCAGCACAACATCCTTTGCCTAAATTAACACTGTCATTCATTATTTCTTGTCTTTTAGATCACAGGGCTGTTTATGTCTTCTGACACAGCTGTACCACTACTGGTTTGAGAAGCAACTTAGTCAGCAATCACACCACGTCTCATTGCTTGGCAGAGTAGTGGCCTTAAGGCTCTGTTTCCATTGCTTAGGAACACCATTTCTGCCTTCTTAAGTGGGGGACAGGAGGAGAAAAAGAAAAGAACATACATCACTGTGTATTAAATGCTGCAGTGGAGGACATCTGAAACAACACTATACATTATGCAAGAAAATAAAGGAACCACTTGGATAGGAATGGTGGGAGGAAAGGGGTAGGGAATTCAACTCAAATTCTGTATTTAATGTCAGTCTAACAGCAAGAAAACAATTTAGATGTAAATTTACCATATTCACAGGGGGCCTTCGGAAGTAGAATGGCAGCTTTTCTGTTACATTTATGCATACCAGATCCACATCTAGAGTTGTGCAAGCGATCTATGGCAAAGAGAAAAGAACAGATTATTAGATATGCCAAAAAACCATAACCAACTTTAGGTGCACTGATGTTCCCTTTCATTTCTTCATGCAACAAATGTCTCTCCAGGGTCACTTCACTTTCAAAATTAAGAGGTACTATGCCTTGCAGGTATGTCATCAGAACAGCAGGGCTACAGATGCACAACCTGAGCAGCTGAAGCTTAAACCCTGAGTCCTACCTCACTAAGAGAGCTACTTTTCCAATAAAACAATGACCAACCCCAAAGCAAGATTTACTGATTTTTTTTTTATCTGACAGAGGACATGCAGAAACAATGTTGGCTTTTGATTAAAGAACTCACAGGTTCAACCCCAGTTTACAAAGAGGTCAACCCAGGAACGGTCCCCCTACCCCATAATGCTCTACATGATGTGCAGCATCTGTTTGTTTTCAGGATTAATTATTTTTACCAACAGCAACAAAGAAAAGACTGAAAGAAAAGTAGAATATTAGACAGTGACTGGCAGTGGCAAGTGCCCAATACTGGAAATCAACACACAGAGCCTCCCTTTCCTGGCTGGGTGGAGAGTGTGAAGCCTTTCCTGAGAGCCACCCCTCTGGTGGGGTCTGAAGGTGGCACTGAAGGCTACAGTTTAAAAGTTTAGCTTTGAATTTGTACCACAATTTACAGGTTGTATTAAGACATAAGGGAATGAACAAAGTGTGGAGACTTCACACTGAGATAGAGAGAAAAATCAATGGCATATAAGAGGGAGCCCTTGATTTACATTAACCTCATGCACACAAGGTACATAGGAATTATATGTGCCTACCTGGTAAAGATCATTACACAGGGCCAGACTCATGTCATCAAGTAGCATTGTAACAAAGATAAAATAGGCTGAAGAACTTGAAAAGGAACTTTCTGTGTGTAGAGGAACTCTGCATTCAGAAACCTGCCAGCAACTGCTCCAAATACACATGGGCCAGGTGCCAACCATTCATCCCTCCTCCCACCGGCATGAAAGCAGTGGGGGTTGTGGGCAGTCCCAGGGGTGGGCTGCTCTAATGCAAGGCAGACTATTGCTTTGCAAATTACTCTTCTACCAGTTTGTTCACACAGAATTTGGATGAAGATGAGAGCAGAAGTCCAGCTTTAGGCATGTTTCTTTGCTGTTGACAGCACTCCCCCCTAGACAAGAGAGCCACAGCATGCATGCAGGCAAACCACAAGAGTTTTGAAGTTAAAATATCTCTACCAGACCACTCAGACTAGATTCTACCTTCATGCCCTACCTTTATCAACTCTGTTAAGAAGGACACAGTTGGAAACAATTGCATAGAATTTGGAAGTTCAGCCAACTACAGCCAGTTTTCCTCCTTTTCTTACAAAAAAATACAAACTACCAGACAGATGATTTATGGGAACATGCACATAACAAACTGCTCTGAATCATGTCCTTGAAAAGATGTCAGTGAGGCCATAGAAAATTCAGCAAGAGATAATGCTAAATATGAAGGAAAGGGAGAACAGACATCAGAAGTAAGCAAGCTGCCCTATATCATGAGAAATCCAGCCTTCCTAATCAGCTCCAGAAACACTGGAAAACTCTTTTCCATTTTGCAAAATAAGCACAGTGGGAGAAGGAGTGACTTAAATGCCAGGATATATACAGAATTCCAGTAACAAGAACATTTCAGAAAATACCACCACGGAAAAACAAAATTAAGTCATATTTCCTCATGCGGAATTCCTGCACTGCATGGAAAACTGAAGAGCAGATTTCTCCAAACACTCTACTGTTCAGCCTTGCTCTGGCTCCTGGACAAGTCACACATGCAGGCAACTTAAGGTTACCCTGCCTGAAGTGCAATAACTTCATACAGAAAATGACATGCAGTGGTTGCGCAACCCAGCACCTGCCTGGCTGCACTGTGGGCAAGAGCCCCATCTGCTGGGAAGCTCCAGACAACCACAAATAAATAAATTTGCCACTGTTTGGATGCTCTGAAGCAAGCTTTGGCAAATGTTTTAGGAATACACATCGAAATTTGGCTTTGCACTACAGCCTCAGACTTGCACGAGCAAAATTTTTTTAAAATACCGGTGATCTGTTAATTGCTTACAAACAGAAGACAGAGCTAATTAATATAATTAAAACAGTCTTAATCTTAAAAGGCAACATTTTTGAAAAGCAATAGGGACAGACCTTATCTCTGGCACAGAGTGGGTATTCCTACTGCAGCCCAGAACAACCCTTTTGGGAGATTTAAAGAAGAAGCCTATTCTACAATTGACAAACATGGCTTCCTCATGCCCTTGAGGATATAAATTATTTGGAGAATTTGAACACATCTTTCAGTATATATCACTGCCACACTCAGTCACAAAGACACTTCCCTGGTGTGTGACAAGAAGGTACACACTAGTTTTGGATCACGCTAAAATTAAAGCGCATGCATTTTTTTTCCAAAACCATGAAAAATCCTGTTCTGTGGAGAACAATTTAAGTGCCAAATTGTTGGGGAGAAAGATGATGCTCTTGAGGTAATGCTGAGTTACCAAAAGCCATAGTTAAAAAAATACGAAGTTAATTTGTGGTGTGTGATCCACTCTAGAAGGGGCTTTATTTTTAACAGAGGAACATCCATGAGTTGTAAGAGCCAATGTAGGTGCTGAAACCCCATGTGTAATGTCACTTGTGTCAGACCTCTATGAAACGGACACAGCACTCCACAGAGAGTCTAGAAAATCTAAAATCTTTAAACAACAGACAAACATACAAACCTGCCCTGAAAGTGAGCATGTAACCATAAAGTCTGTCACCTCATGCACTTTGCAAGAAACACGCTTGGGTTCCATCCCCAGCTCAAAGTGCTGCCAGCATGGAAGTGATGGTCTCACTGACCTGCTTCTGTCCTAAGACACTTGCCTCATCAGTCTCTATCTGCACTGGCCTGCCCAGGGCACAGCCACCCACTTTGCACCGGCCCAACTCTCCACATGGCTGAATCAGAGAAGGAAAGCAGATGTGCCTCAGAAATAACTTGGCAAAGTCTCTGGTTACTGTTCGGCCAAAAGCACCTTCCTCAAAGCAAACTGCCAGGCACCAAGGTAAACAAGCAGCCTCACCAGCAGAGCAACCAGGGACCTGCAGAAATGAGTGTTTCTCATGCAGAAATATTTACACTAGCTTAAGCACTGCTGCAGCTGGACGCCTAACTGCAGCAGGACTCATGATATGGCTGAAAAAACCAATAATCACCCTTAAATGAGACCACATCCTTTCCCCATAAAACAACACAGCATACACCTGCTGATTATTTAGCTTCAGGTGCTTGTTTAAACACATGATAACTCATTAAGTTCACTTGAGAAGTGAGATTTTATACTGTTGCCAGAGATTGAAAGAAAGAGGTGGAGAGCGCCCCTCAAATGTCTTTTACAGCCATCTGTTTCTGTCATGCCCCCAGGAGTCCTGAAATCTTGCAAGGGAAATAAAATTCAGAAATGTTTCATTAAGCTGTAACTGTTATAATTAATGCTTGAATTTTTCTGCTGAAAGATTCTTTAAAATCCACCTTCTTCTTCAGCCTTTTGCTTTGCACTTTACTTGGACAAGTCTTCAAAAAGGAGGGGAAATAATTTAAGAAAAACAAAACAAGAGAATATAATTGTAATGTGGCAAACAGGTACTCAGCAGTACTAGAAAGTGGCTTTAACTTATTTTAAAAACAACTGCCAGACTCAGTTTTAAACTGACAAGTTTCTTTTGAAAGTAAATTCTCCAAAGAGACTCAATTTGGTTTTGGTGTCCCTCCTTAACACTGCTTCGCACAGCAAGCATACCTGCTTCCTGACTGCCAAGGCTAACAGAGATGGGATGCTTCCACCCACTCTGACAGGTCACACAATGTTATTATTTATCAGCTTACAATGGGTCAGACATCACAACTTTGGGTTTTGAAAGAAAAATTCTGATAAAAACATAACTTGCTTCAAAGTGCTCCACATGATCAGAACATTGACATCAGCCGTTAACAAGCACTTGAGAACAATTTAAATTAAAATATGAGGGAAATGGAGGTGAACACCTATCACCCAACAAGCCAACCTGAGATCTTTCTGCCTCAGTGTTTTAAAACTAGGATTTTTTTCTGGTATAAAAGTTCTATTCAAGAAATACCAGCTATGAATAAAGGCTGAAAGACAATATGATGCTTGGTGCTTTTAGTAATGGCTGAAGAATTGCTGCATACCACTGTATTCAGAGGTATCAACTCTCGCTAACATCCAGTCAAATACCAGAAATGAAACAAACCAGTCCATGGTCAAACACACTGCCAGCACCTTGTTTTTCTAACATCACAAAAGTGACAGAGTACTGGGGGGCTTGTTCAAAATATTTGCATTTCTATTAACATAAACCAATTGAGAACCAATGCTGTTGAGCTAAGGTCACAAATTAGTCCTAAGGTTTGAAAATTACTCACACCTACTATTTTCTGTCATTAGCACTACCACTGCTACAAACATCAGCACCTGTTCAGTAACCCCAAAACAGTAACACCTTCAAAGACTCAGCAATTTTGTGGAGGCAAGTTGCAAGTTTGCTCTGAACAGTCAAGATGAAATCTGAGTGAGAAAATGACCATCTGCCCTTCAAGTATTTCCCCTGAGGCTGTTCTACTTTTGTACAGCCTCAGTGGTTTTCTCAGCAGGAAAAGTAACAAATGTATCATGAAATCACAGAAGTGAAGCTTCTTTCATTCAACTTGAGTATCCAAAATACTCAAAACAAAAAGAGAAATCTCAGTCTGGCAATGGAGCAAGGGCTACTGAGTTTAACCAGACATATTTACTTTTGGAAATTTTAGTTTATCTAAATTAATTCTAATATCTAGTTTATCTGTTCATAAGATGCTGTGAAAGCCAGAACTGTCTTATAAGCTCTTGCTCCTCTTTTGATTTAAAAGAAATAAATAAAAGGAAAGAAAAAAAAAAGAGAACAGCTATTAATTTGCACAAACTTTCAGGAGAAGACCTAGGATTAAAAGGAAGAATCTAACTCTCAGGACCACATTAGTTCCACTTTAAAATCTTCCCTGGCAATGCAGACCAGGAACAATTAGTGCTAGCAGAAGATTGCAAGTTTTGGGGAAGTTAAGAGTTTGAGAAATTAAAGTTCAAAACAAAAGTTTTCTACATGATGACAGTACACATATATCAGGGGCAAAAAGGGATGTTTTCTCTCCTCACTAGAGTGCAAGACACACAAAGGCAACGATAGCACAGGGGCATACAAGTCCACTCATCAGGTATATCAAGTAAATGTTTCAGACTCTAACCTGTCACCTCAGAGCCTTCCAGCCTCCTGCAGTCCCTCCCAACCCTTTCAGCCTATTAACTGACCAGGCAGCCCATGATGCTTAATCAGCCCCATGAGGTCTTCATAAAACGAAAAATAACATCAAAACAAAGCATGTACTTAAACTATCTCAAGGCACTAAAAGTTATTGAATGGGCCTTACAGATCAGATGATTGTACTTACATGGAACAGTTTCTCAGTCTTTGGAAATACTGCTATGATGTCATACAACCTTATATTTGCAGATGTTGATCTCTACAAAAGGAGCAAACAATTACCACCTTGACTTCTGGCACATACCAAAGCTATACACAATCATTACAATGAAAATAATGAGAAGAAAATTTCTTTTTCCCTGTCAAGTACTAAACCCAAGCCAATAATCATCCAATTGCATAGCAGGTCTTTACTGTGAAGTCATTCATTCTCAGTGTGAGGCTCATGCCACCCACCTGCTAAGGCACTTACACCTTTTGCTTCGATCATGTAGCACTAAAACACAACCGTAAGAAGAAGGCTTGAAGAAAAGAACCAAGGAACAGAACTCTTTTTCCGTATCAACAAATGATTAGCAGAAGCCATATCCAGTCTTGTAAGTCTGCATCTCTTCATGATCGTGTTATTTGTTACAGATGCAATCTGAGAAATCAGGCCAAGTGCCTTATAGGTTCCAAAGTTTCATTCACTGAGAAAATGGAATAAAAATTGGAAAACTGTTTGCTAAATACACTTACCAAGAGATTACAGTGGGAAGGATCAGAAACAACAAGTGTTAGCCGGGTTAAGACTTTAATTCTTTTAGACGTCCCCTACAGAAAAAGAAATAATACAAAAGATTTAAAAACCACCAAAGCAAAAATTTGTGGTGACTTCCACCCAGCCCACTATAAAAATAAAACAGTGCCTTGTTTACAGTCTTGCCATGCTAATTTTCTAAAGTCTGTATTTACACTTCCCTAAAGGAAAAAGAAAGAAATGAGGAAAAAAGAAAACAAAACCCACAGAACATGAAGAATAATTGAGTGTGTTTTATTACTGCTATTCTCCGGCCAGACCAGTGCAAGCAAAAGCAGTTCCTGAATTCACCAATGTCACTGACCTGAAATAC
Organism: Scytalopus superciliaris; assembly: GCA_013400415.1. Taxonomy (NCBI): domain Eukaryota; kingdom Metazoa; phylum Chordata; class Aves; order Passeriformes; family Rhinocryptidae; genus Scytalopus; species Scytalopus superciliaris. The sequence goes on from VXBX01009921.1 coordinate 2,364,537, forward strand.
AGTCTTGTATTTCATTATATTCAAATTTTGCTCCATCAAAACCAAAAAGTGATTTCCAAAACTCAAGTTTCAAGAAATGTACTGTAATTATTCAACTACAAGCAGATTCAGAATTCACACAAAGCAGTTTCTTTAAAAATTTTTAATATAATGAATAGAGCCTACTCTAATGGGAGTGTACCATTCTTCCAATGCTTGGCACTTTAACCATCAAACAATGGACAGATTTCCCTTTTTTGGTTAGCACCTAATACACAAAATCACATAAACAAACACACCAAGATAAATGTAACTAGACATACTTGTACAATAGGCAAAGACGGAAACAACTCTGAAGGAGATACTGGCTTGCTGATTTCCTTAAAAGAGAACAAAGAAAAGTTATTAAAAAATGTGATGTGTTAGGTTTACAAGTAAACAAAAGCTGTGTTCCAATCATAAGAAGAAATTTATCGTGCTAACAAAACTATTTCCCTGGGACAGTGTACGAACGATATTAAAAATTAGCCCCAGGGCTATTATACTGAATTATAAAATGTGAGGTTTTTTACAAATACAAGGATTTGTACTTGTGTCTAGACGTGCATTCTGCAGACAAAGCTATCCAGGAACACGCAATAAAGCAGTAGGTTTACTAGAGAAAATAAAGTTAAAAAAAAAGAGGCCCAAGAAAAATTACCTGTTTCTTTTCTTTAAAATCGATGACATGATTAAGAGCAACTGCAGAATATCCCACTGAAAAACACACAACAAGAATGGTCTGTCCAGTGCACTAATGAAAAAAATCCAACCAGAAAACTGTTAAGCACTTATTACTTAGAGGTCTTAAAATTAATAATCATGTGCATATTTCCCTTTCACTATTTTTAAAGAAGATTAGTTCACTCAAAAAACACTTTAAAATAAAACCCCTTTGCCTTTTAACACATCGNGGGCCCTGCGGCAGGTTGAGGTCGGCGAAGGGGGCCATGCGGAGGCCGGGCGGGCGGGCCCTGTAGCGGCGCAGGCGGCGGCACCGCCTCCTTCCCCTCCCTGCCTTCCCTCCCCTCCCTGCCCCGGCCCGCCCCCCGCGCCGCTCGGCCAGCCTGTGCCCACCAGGGGGCGCGGTGGGTTCGCGCCGCTGAGCCGTTTCCCTGTCGCCTGTCACACTGATTGAGCTCCAGCTCAGCGCTGTCAATAAAAATTAAAAGTAATCCCTCCGAGTTATTGAAAAGTCTTCTCTTTCATACGTTGGTTNAAACCCCTTTGCCTTTTAACACATCGCAGGCCTGACAACTCTTCCTCAACAGTGGAGCTTTACGAACACGAACACGTGGGGCTGGGTTCCTCAAAGCCTTGGCCGAGTTTGGCCCTGTTTCTTGGTAAGTACATTCCGGGCAGGTTTTACAGCTGCAGACGACGCAGAACCGGGAGAGCCAGAGCGAGAGCCGCGGCTGTCGGAGGGAGCAAGATGAGCACTCCGAGCGAGGGAAAGGCCCGGCCCGCAGGCCCNGGGGGCGCGGTGGGTTCGCGCCGCTGAGCCGTTTCCCTGTCGCCTGTCACACTGATTGAGCTCCAGCTCAGCGCTGTCAATAAAAATTAAAAGTAATCCCTCCGAGTTATTGAAAAGTCTTCTCTTTCATACGTTGGTTAAAACATGTGGCACGAAGCGCCGGGCGGCTGTGCCAGAGATGTCCCCGACAGGCAGGAGGACTGAGGAATTGTCGTAGACCTGCAATCAGACACAAGTTCACAGTGTAACACTGCTACAAAAAGCACAAATATTGTTCTACCGTTGATAAATAGCACAGAATGTGTAAAATACACATGGCGATTCCCACTAGGTGTTTGTTTGTTTATTTGGTGACTCAGAGCAGCTGCCAGGACGGCAGGTCCCCGACTCCTGTTGGATTTCAGGTGGCCAGGCTGGGGGATGCTTGGCTTTCCCTCTCTTCAACCTGGGCTAAATGCACGCCAGGGAAAGCTTATGGAGTTTCTGGACCACTGAATTCTTTACGAGGCAAAATATTCTTTTAGCCAAGGCCAAGGCATCAATGACAGAATAAAACCACCTCACACTGAAAGGGGAAAAAAACCCAAGCCAGCTGGTAAACCATCTTTGTTTTTGCCACATCTCTGACAGCATTTTGCTCCTGACAATATTGGGTCAAGATATTTCAGTAAAGGAGCTCTCTTTTGTTTTATCAGTGTCTGTAAAATGCTTGCCTTGTAACATCAGATCAGCCACTACTGCATCTCTGCCAGTCATTTGAACAAGCAGGACAGTGGAATGGTATTGCCAAAGCTTTCCTTTGATGTGTGTGAAAATGGAAGAGCTCGAGGTATTACTCCCAATTTTCTTTTACTCAGTGTATGATGGAACTTGATTTAATTTGTCTTAATGAATGTAAAAAGCAATCTATAAACATGTGCCAGTTATTTTTGAATGGCACTGCTGCAGCAGTGTTCAGAGACACCAAAGAAGTAGAATTAAGCAGCTTTTGTTTCTGGCAATATACAATCAAGACAAACCTTTCCTCAGGGGATTTAAAATGGAGAACATTTAAACAGATCTTCCTATGGAAGATCTGCAGAACTGTGTTTGCTGTAATGGTGTAAGAACCTGAGTATGAAGCACTTTCAGCATCGGGTATCATGAACCATGTACTCAGACCAGAGCAGAACCTTATTTCCTGTGTTGTTACCTAGATATTGCTGCTTTTACTGACACCAACCCCAGTGATCTACTTAGAACCTCCTTACGATCCTCACTGTTAAACCACAAGCTTTTAACCTGCTTTTTTCTATTGGTGTCCTGAAGTTCTCCTTGGTGAAGACAGATCTTCTCACTCCAGGTGTTTCCTTTCTCAATACACCTAGATCTCAAGACAGTCCTTTAGTAAATTTTGATGCAGAAACCCTAACGACTCTTCTAATATGTTTTGCATGGGCAGCCCATGGTAGCAACTGTTTAGGGTGTTTTTGCTTTAGTTCTGCATTTAGCACTTTCAGGGAGCTAAGATGTTATTCAGTACTATCTGTCTCAGCAACTCAGTAACATGAATGTCACAGTCACTTTTATCACAGCCTCATAACCTCAATAAGCTCCTTTGTAAAGGTGCAGACTGAATCTTCAGGGAGGTCTCTTTTTCTGAGTGATGCAGAATTTTTTACATAAATATAATCTTAATTGTTTGTTTTCTTTCCAGATGCCAGCTTCCTGTTGTCAGTAACGGCTGGTTCTAAAAAAAAGGAAGACATCATTTTGTATTTAAGTTGCACAGATGCAAGTATTTATTTTGACAATGGTAAGAAATGCCAAAGATGAGAAAATTTACCTCTCTGTTTTACTGCCACAGACTGATAATGATTTATCTTCACAAAGACAAGAAAAGGCAGAAAAGAAAACTGCAGCTGCAACATCTTTGCTAGAACTTAGACAAGAGTGTTATTTGCTCAACAGTACATGCTGGGAATAAAAATTGAGGTTTTGGTAATATTTGTCCATAGAATTCTAGCCAGTCTCTAATAAAATATTCTAAATGTTTTTACAACATATTTCCCCAAGGCAGAAGAAATGTATACCTATACTTTATTTATTGTTCCCAAGAGCAGGTCATCAGCACTCTTATATTGGTTTCTAAGAAAAACAGATGAAAACAAAAGGAACAAAAAAAAAATTACAACAGACAAATGAAAACAACAGTTTAGGAAGATAAACTGGCTCAGACAATGAAGGACAAAAAAGGTGATGACAAGAAAGGAAAAAGAGCAAGAAAAAATTCTGATCTGTTTATTTATTGCATTGCACACTTGTGTTACCTTCCTGCCATGTACCCAAAGCTGAATGGTTTAAGAAGGGGAATGTAGCAGTGCCTTCAAACATTTATGCTAAGATGAGCAGGTCTGTTCTCTGGAGGCAGCTGTGTGAGGGAAAGTGTTACCATGTCAGGCTGTCAGCATTTCCTCCTCCTCTGCTGAAGCCCTTGCACTGCATTCCTTGACCCATTTCAGTCAGGATCCTCCAAGCTAACATGGACCTGCTGTCTCAACAGACTCTGGAAGTATTCAGTCCTCCAGGGAAGGATGAAGTATCCAGGATTAAGTGCAAGCTTTTCAATAGAAACACTTTGATAGATACAGTCTGGCCTCACTGAAACAACATCTGCTTGGGAAATTTTATTTCCCTAGCTAGCTCTGATGACCTATCTTACCTTATCTCACTAACATGGGAGCAATGAATTGATACCAATACCCACTGTTACATTACACTCTAAGAATGAAAGTCAAATTTTGTAGATGTTGCATTATTAGAACTATTTCTGGGGGAAGAGAAAAAAATAAAACTATGAAGTTGTTTTTGGAGAGGAAAGAAAATCCAAAGTTCTCTTGGGTTTTGTTTTTGGGGTTTTGTTTGTTTGTTTGTTTGTTTGTTTTCATTTGAAACATTTCTATATAACAACAAGGTAGTATTTGCAAATAAAGTATATTACCACATGTGAACAAAATAGTTTACATTCAGTAAGTGAAGAAAGAATGAGCAACAAAGGCTTTAGCACAGAGTTTGAGATATACAGAAATATTAAGAAGCTTTTATGCATAGAGAGCCTAAATTACTCAAAGGACACAATTTTACTAAGCTTAGCCAGAAAAATGATTTTATGAGATTTATTGAAGCCTAATGGAAGGTGAAAAAGTAATTTCTTGGGGAGAGAACAAATGTCAACTTGTTATTCTTAACACCTAATTGGACATTTGTTTCACTTCTGTATGCTGTCTGGAACAACATGTTAGAATTTGTAAATAGGATCACTGAGTACAAAAGCAGGATGTACCCTTGGAAACGTCAAGCTCTACCTCCATGTATCACTGTTTTAAGTACCTAGAATAGCTGTCATCTCATGGAATGATGGATGTGCTCTACTTTCCCAGACATTGGGGATGTCAAAGCCTCTAAAGCCCTCCAGGAAAGCATCTCTCAAGATTCAACCCAGCCCTGGAAACTGGAATGTTATTCTAGATGTGTTCTAGTGAAAAGCTTTCAAGGAACATATTCTAGAGAGTTATCAGGTGCTTCATTTTGCTGAGTTTTTGCATTTTCTCTGCAGTAGTACCTAAATCTCTTTCTATAATGGTACCTAAGTTGACTTAAATTTATTAGTTTCTTCAAAGATAAGATGAGAGCAAATCCAAAAACAGGTAACATACGGCCCTTGAGAAGGAAAGAAATTAGGTGATTAACTTCTAATGAACTGTATGGGAATTTAAGGTACAGAACAAAAGATGAGGCAAAATCCTTTTTTCAGATTGGAATGGGTAGGAGTACACACAAATGATCCTGCTTATCATCCACTGAGAACATTTAGAGAATCACGTTCCAGAAATGTATTGAAAAGCTGTCAAGAAGAATGACTGATTTAATGAACCATGTCAACACATTTGCAGGAAGCACCAGATTATAATTTGCTCTGCCTTAGTGACATTTTAAGCAACTGAAAAATCGCTTTTACTGGGAGTATTAAATTGTATAGTATTATTAGCTTTCCTGATATGAATCTATTTGGAACAAAATTTTCTTGGTTCCTAACTCCTTATCTGTACTTCAGACACTATTTTTTAAAAATGTATTCAGTCAATGAGGAAACATTCTCCTTTCTCCAAGTTTTGCCTTAATGCTTTAACTTATTTTGATGTACACCTGCCTGTTCTAAAGAGTTTTTTCTTCCTAATATTTGTTTAACTGAGGAAGACAGACAAAGGACTTGCTTTATCACCTGGAGGGGTAATTCACCTGAAGCTCAAGGCTCATGAACATATTCCCTGTAGGTAAACTGAGAAAGATTTTATTGTGATTGGACACAATGAAACAACTAACAAAGTGTAGGAAAATATATGGCTGAAGAGGAAAACACTTTCAACTTTGTAATGGTCAAAGAGATGCCCAACTAGATTTCATCCTTAACATATTTTATCTAAGTCAAATCAAGACATGGGGGTAGGAGAGCCAGCAACTGAACTCCCAAACCCCGCTCACCGCTTGCTGCGTTTCTGACTGCAGAAGGCTCTGCCTATGCTCAGCTTGTGCCAGGCACAGCTGACCCCAACCTCTCAGTCCCGGGAATGTTCGTGTATGGGTTAATGCAGTCATGTGTGTTGGAAAGCCCCAAGACATTCTGAGCCAAGTATGGAAGCTTCAGTTGCTATGGATTTATGTCCAGTAGTCCCTATGACTATCAGCTGAAGGCTTTTTTTCCAATAGCTGGATACTTATTAGGCCTGTCTTGAAAGCAGATTTTTAAGTCTGTATGATGTGAGATTATGCTGCAGACTCTCTTACTATTGGGTTTCATACACAGTTCTGCCTTCTGTCTAGTGCATACTCAAATAAAACCTGCTATAATTGTTGCTACCTGCAGTATGCCCCCTCACTCAAACATAACTGACACTGATCAATGGTTACTTATCCATCTGGGATCAATGGTCCTCCTTTCCTTTCCTTTCCTTTTTCCTTTCCTTTCCTTTTTCCTTTCCTTTTTCCTTTCCTTTTTCCTTTCCTTTTTCCTTTCCTTTCCTTTCCTTTCCTTTCCTTTCCTTTCCTTTCCTTTCCTTTCCTTTCCTTTCCTTTCCTTTCCTTTCCTTTCCTTTCCTTTCCTTTCCTTCTCCAGTTGATCTGGCTTCTGTCTTTTGTTGAAAATATAAGGGAATGTTCAGGAGCAGGTGTTTCCTTTTTTTAATGCTTACTGTTTAGCATGTTACTATACCTAGAGGTGTATGCTGGCATCCCATGGGTAACTGACAATTCAAACAGTTTGGAGGAAGAATTTAAGAACAGAACTTAAAGAATTGAGAAAGCTAATGAGTCCCACAAAGAGCTCAGGGAACCTGCAAGAAAAACAGGGAATAACTGTTGTTTTAAACTTTACTGAAGTGATTACACATGAATAAATTGAAAATAATGGCAATGAATAAAAGAGAAAATAGAGGTGATGGGATTCACATCAACTTAATATGAAGGAGAATCTGCAAGCTTGAAGGTACAAAGGAGTACTTCAGCGCTGGCTGTGTTGTTGAGGGTAGATCTTACAAGAGCGGCCGCTATTACCTCTCCAAGCAGCATCCAGGGTCCCGCCGCCCCGAGTCCTTCGGCACGGACATGCCGGGAGAGAAGCAGGCGATCCCGGAGCCGGCAGGGCAGGAGGCTCGCAGCGTTCTCCGCCGGGGCAGCCCAGCCTGCGGGCTCCTCTGCTCCAGCCCGCAGCTCCTCGGGTGCGACCTGTTACAGATATGCATACGCACACACACACGTATATAGGGGGTTGCCGGAGCGCCCCTCGTTCGGGGCGGCCGCGGAGGAGCGGGAGGAGGGACCGGCGCCCCGGGCTGCGGTGGAGGGGCGCTCCCCCCGTGCCGCTGAGAGGGCAGGAGGGAGCGGGGGGCGGAGCGGTTCCCATCCCTCGGGAAGCAGCCGCGGGTGGGAGCGGAGCGGCCGCCTCCGCCGCCCTGCCCTCTGCCCGCGGACGGGGGGCGATGGCGCCGTGCCCACCCCGCGGCCGCCCGGG
>VXBX01009921.1:2372110-2420660 GCA_013400415.1 Scytalopus superciliaris
GCAGATCCTCAGCTACGGCAACGCGGAGAAAGTTCTCATCGGGGCCGTGCTCTGCCTCATCACCCTGCTGACCATCGCCGGCAACTGCCTGGTGGTAATCTCTGTCTGCTTCGTGAAGAAGCTGCGGCAGCCCTCCAACTATCTCATCGTCTCGCTAGCCCTGGCCGATCTCTCGGTGGCCCTGGCCGTCATGCCCTTCGTCAGTGTCACCGACCTTATCGGCGGCGAGTGGATCTTCGGGCGCCTCTTCTGCAACGTCTTCATCGCCATGGATGTCATGTGCTGCACGGCCTCCATCATGACCCTCTGCGTGATAAGTATCGACAGGTGAGACAGCCCCGGAGCCCCGCGCATCGCCCCGGGGGGACCGGCACCGCCGCTGGGGACCTGCCGTGAGCGGTTCCACCAGCGGTGTCCTGCCTCCTCCGCCGGGTCCTTTGGAAATGAGCCGCAGACGCGCTCAGAGCAGGGATGAGGCGAGTGCCAGCCCTCAGCCTCTCTGTTCGAAGGAGCCCGCCGGAGCAGGGTGTGCTGCTGCCCATATCCCAGCCCAGGTGCCTGGTTATCCCTCTGGGGTAACTTCCCTGCTGTCACTGCAGAGCCAAGGTATCGGAGCAAAACTGGACTTAAACTGTTAACGTTTACTGTGGCTCCATACGAGTAATGGGGCATTTGCAGCCGCGTTAAAATTCACAACATATGTTTTTAAACTGCTTTATACTGCAGCTAGATTTGGGCTGATAATTCTGAAGCTGGTGACAGTGTAACCTCACTGGGTTCAGAGGAGTTTTACCAGACCAGGGGAGGTGCAGGAATTATAGTTTATTATGGTTTTATCTTTATTCTAGGACAACCCAAGAATAGTGCAATTTCAACTAACAGCACCATTTTTGACAAGTAATGTTTTGTTTGAAGGAAAAATTGCTTTCAAGTGTTTGCTTTTCAAAAATTTTCATCTGATCTCTTAAAAATTAAGGTATGCTCATTGACGTATAGCTACTTCCAAAAGATACAGGCTGCAGAAGAGGATCTTAAGTGTTCAATTCTGATGTCAGGGCCAAACGTAAGATCTCACATTTGCCCGTGTCTGAGCTCTCCTCTGCAGAGGTAGGCTAACAGATTCCTTTATTCCATGCAGGTCTTACTCTAAAGTAAATTGCAGCCAGTAGCTTCCCTCTTCCACAGCCTAAATTCCATGCCAAGAATTTTGGCATCCAGAGGGTAACTTTTTATTACAGTTCCACACAACTGACAGAAATTGAAGAACTTCATAACTAGATTGTACAAGTAGTTTAAGGAGTCCAATATCCGACAGCAGCCTCACTCTTTACTTCAGAAAGTTTTTGGAAAGAACTCTGCACTAGGTTTCTGCAAAGAAACAGTCTTTTAAAAGAGTTTCCCCTCAATAAATGGAGGTGGTTTCATTCTGAGGAGCATCATGATTTGTATTAATTTCAAAACTTTAATTTCTGTATAAGCATCCCCTGCTCCAATGGTCTTTATTTTGTAACTTCTATATTGGGGAGCCTCTGAATGCTGCAAAGCATCATAGCAATGAAATCCACATACGGAGTTTGACTGAATATCAAAAGGTGTTGTTTTTTGGTTGCTTTTTTTGTTTGTTTGTTTTTAATTGCTGTTGCCTTGAAATTTGCTATCCTTTAAATCCAGTACTGTAAGGAAATATGAATAGTCTTCTCTGTCTTCTCAATATTCTCTGTTTTTCTATACTACCTATTTCTAAGACTAATGTTTTCATTTTTCCATTCCCCATAAAGTATTCCCATTCTTTTATTGTTGTTGATGTCCATCTCTGAGCTCTCTACCCCCATTTCTACTAACCTTTTGAAGACAGGTTAACATAATTAAGCTTTCTTACCCAGCTAAGGATGTTTGACTGATTCACACTGTAGAACTGTGTTTTCTTAGTCTAACGTTTGAGGTCACTGCTGTATGGGGAGCAGGGGCTTTGACTGAACCGGTCACAGCCGTGATTGCATCTCTTGCCATCTTCTTTCCATTCTCCCTCCACTCCCCTCTTCCCCCAAAATGCTAACAAGAGATATATCTTTGTATTTAGAATATGTTGTGTGAATGACTGGTTTTCAACAGCAAGTGCTGATTTAAACTAGAATTATTTTCTTTGCATTCCCATCTCTATCTCTGAATGTTTATTGAACATGATCTCTTTATAATTCATTGTACTGTTGTCTGCTCCTTACTTGAAATTAAAATTTTGTGAATTATGATGCTTTAAACTCTGTTACCTAAATCCATTATATAGTTAAATTAGGGATATCATAAATAAAAGAAGACAAGCCAGCAGTTCATTAGCAAAATGTCTCTACCACTCAACAATAAAAAAATTAAAAATCTCTATGATTTTTAGTGCTATTTAAAAATAAATAGGTGTAGCACTGCTCAGTCAGGCCTAAGATTATTTTGGAACATTAACTAAGAATAGTGAATATATACAAAATATGCAAACCAGGGAGTAATATGAAAATTAAATGGGAATGATGAAATGTTGCCAGTGGAGCATTAATTTTAATGGTGCTATCTTACCAGCAGTTGTTTTACATGTATGTACTTAGGAAATCCTCGAATGATTAGTGAGGGAGATTTATCTCTGAAAAATCACATACCTCCAGATTAAGCATTCTGTGTGGTTCAAGAGCTGCAAACGGCAATGGATATAGTACATGAGAGGGTAAGATTTTCACAAGGTCCATTTTTCCATGGGTTTGATGGAAACACTTGCATGTTTTCTGTTATATAGAGGGAGAAGACCACCAATGATACAGCCCTTATTACCTTTACTGTCTCGGTGCAAAGAATACAAATACAGGAGGAGGAAATTTTGACCAGGAAATCTATGAGCTGGGAAAGAGTGAATTAAATGCATTGTCCTTCAAGTTGGCACTATCCATGGAGCCATTTAGATGTACTTAAACTTTTAGCACAATTAAGCATCCTGGGGTCACATTTTTTTAGGGACAAGGGTCAAGACAGGACAAATACCAGCATTTTTGAAGAACAATTACGAATGCCACTGTCACTGAGGTCTTTAGGACACTTCAGGAAACCTTTGCTGTGATCCATCTTCCTGAAGGGAAAGATGAGGCTATTGCAGGCAGTGCAGAGACAGCAGATAAGTTGGCTATTTTAAAATTTAATTGTTGAACCTTTACGTTCTTCCTGAAGCAGATACAAGAGTCAGGTATTAATCTTAAAAGAAGAAGAGTTTGTTACAAACTGCTAAGCAAGGTTTGTAAGGAGAGATAATACTTTTCATGAAACGATTAGGTTGGTAAAAGAGAGGCTTTGAGGACCTTCCAAACAGGATAAAATGAGTAAATTGAAAAGACTTTTTGATTTGTTTCCCTTGCACAAATATGTGCTACTCAGCCTATGCCACTGAGAGCCCTGAAATGCCAGCAGCTGGCAGGCCTATTGCTCACAGAGATGTTTTGCTGCACAGCCCTTAGTGGCGGATGCATTTTTCAGATGAATCTAACAGTTGGAAAGCTCTGAAGGATGCAGATTAGCCCGGAGTCTGCTCATGGGCTGGTTTCATTCTGTTGGAAAACCTTGTACTTTTTTCCTAATTAGACACATCAAGCGCTTCTCATACTTCTTAAATTGTTTCTACTCTAAGTTGCACAAATATTAAGGGTGCAAAGTAGATTTAGTGTGCTGTTTTGGGGACCTACAACTTTGTACAGAGCACACAAGGAGTAAGCTAGGTTGAAAAGCTCTATTATTCACAGAGATCTAAATTTGTGGAGATTATGAGATAACGTCCGCAAGGATACCAAGATTTGGACTGTTGTGCGTTTTTTCAGATCATATCTTCCCTTTTGTTTCACAACGTGAAAACCTGAATAGATCTTTATCAGGGTGATCTGAGATGAGTTAATTTATGGGCATCTCTATCTTATTTAAGCCCCCTCTTTGGAAGAAGGCTATCTGCTTACAGGCAGGTCTGTCAGAACTAAAACAGGTATAACAGAGAGACAAGAGTTAGTTTTTCCCTTTTCAGATTTCATGAGAATTAAACAGGCAAGACAGCTTGATACTCAGTCAATATTACCTTTGCCATTCTTGCCATCCATGATATGAGGAGTAGCTCTGTAGAAAGGTAGGAGCTACAAAGATTTTGGCAGGATAATTGGGCCTCAGTGAATAGTAGTTTCCTTTAAGCATTTCTTATTTGGGTGCTTTTTCCCCTTTTTTAAAAATCTTTTTTTCTTTTCTTCTTTTTTTTTTTTTTTTTATTTTTTGCTCTTAAGGTTCCACATTTCTGGTTCTGAATTAAATACCTTATATCACATTTAGATTCCTTTACATTCTTTACATTTAAGAGTGAGCAAATATTAGGAGTGAATTATGTGGGATGGATACAAACCACATCTTAGTGGGGGAATGAACAAATAAAGCGAATTAATTGTATTTGAACTGGTGGTGTTTGCATGCTGATTCATCATGTTGTTCTGACCCAAGATAGCTACAGGAATGCTGTTTTGGAGAGTATCCACTGGATAACTGCATAAGTAGCAATTTTTAATTCCATTTAAAAATAGTTCTTTGGCTAGAAAGTGATAAAATAACATAACTACTCAGATACAGTTGATGAATTATAACACTTTCCCCACACCCACACAAGTAATGAAACACTTTGGGGAACTTTTCCAGTCTGTATCTTAGCCAACAATTCACGAGTATTCCAGGCTTCCATTAAATTGATGAGGATTTAGAATTTGTATGCAAATAAGTGGGCCTTTTTGTTGATCCTGAGATTTTTATACACAAGGATCATCTCTGTCTTCCTCCACATTGTAAGTATGAGTACTTAGGCTTCTCCTTAAAGAATGTGTCAGTCCTTCAGAGCTCGCTTGCTCCTTGAGTCCTTGTTCCATGCCTGAGAACTGAGCAGGTCTCAGACTGCCTCAAAGGATGAACTTGGGATTAAATTTAAATAAACACTTAAGCACTTTCAATGGAATCCATGTATCTAAATTCTGCCTACGTCCAAAACTGATAATATGACCTGAAAGCTCTGTCAGCAATTTGCTAGACCTAACAGCCCCTAATAGTCCCGTGTGGCTTCCTACTCAGTATGAAACACTTTTTCTGCCTTCAGGCCATGGGTGAAAAAGGCTGAGGTCTGTTCTGCCAACCCTGCTCAGATCATTCACAAAAGACACGTAGAATATACATGTAGAGCTAGATATCAAAAAAATCTCAATGTAATGTGTTTTGCATCTAGAATAAACAGGCACCCACCAGCAGTGCCATTCATGAGGTTTTGTTCAGTAAATACATTTACACAGAAATAACTGAGAAATGAGGAAAAACCTCAAAGGAACTGTAGGAAAAGAATGCAGTTAAGGTCTGTAATGCAAAAGAAAGTTTTGAGATCAATATGGCATCTAATTCCTAACAACAGCCAGTAGCAAAAGCCATTCTTTCCATTGTTTAGCCTGATAAACAAGAGTATTCTTTCTCAGTCTGTAAATAACTTACCTAGCTTATGAAAGATACAGGCAGCATTGATAAACTAAAGTGAAAAAGAATAGATTTGGTTTTATTCCTTTGCATGTAGTTTTTTCTAATGTAGTCCGCTTAAAGAATGTTCCTCAAGTTAATATAGTTTCTTTCTGCAGAGAATTTATTGCTGAACACTTCTGCAGTCTCCATTTTATTATTTGCATTGAAAATGTAAAGCACATTTTTGCTTCCAAATCCAGAGATGAAGAAGTTGAATTGGAAGTTGGATGCATTAAGTAGCATAAGGCACCCAGCACCCACTCCAAATGGGTAAATGAAGCTGGGGCATTTTACTGTACTAACATGATGCCTTCTCATTAAGTACTTTTCTGTGACATCCTCATGTGTCTTTTCCTGTCTCACATAGCCTGAAAGAGACACAGTTACTTACAGACTAACCTGATCTTAGCTTATAGTTTTATTATGTCTTTGCAGAAACATTATACTTCATAACCACACTGGCAGGTGCACAATAAGGAAGGTGGGCAGTAGCAAATAAAAGATGTTTTATCAAGCAGGTGTACTATACTGTGAAGATTTAACTCAGGAGTAAACTCTGGAGTTTTAACACCAAAACAAGTGGTAGTGTTGTTCTTTTGCAGTGAGAACAGGTGTAAGATCTGAAGTTTGGTGGGTGTGTCTTGTGGCTGCATAGTGAAAGCTGACAAAGTTTAGGAAGCTAGAAGGCATTCTATAATACAAATTTGTAGATTGGTTATTATATGCTGTTATATACTGGATGTATTTAGTGTTATGTAGGGGAGTCACAGGGTGTGGAGATGTAAGATAATCTAGAGGTGGTAGTGAATGCAGTTGGTAATATTTCAAGATATGCATGCATGGGAAATTATAGTTCAGTCACTAGCAGGAAATTTTAAATTAAACCACATTTACCTGAATGCCTTTTCTTGAAATTGGATGTTTCATTTCCCCCACCCCACTTTTGAAACTATCTTCTGTTTGCTCCTACCAGGGTTTAACACTGGATGAGTTTTCAGAAGTGATTTTGGGGTCTCTAAATCTTGGGGGTTCATCCAGACATTTCAAAGGAGCCTGATAAGTCAGAGGTAAGGGAACATTAATTCACATTTTTACCAAGCAGGGGATTCTGGAGACATTTAAAAAGTGATTTTTTTCCTGCCAAGGTCATGAAATTAGTTTCTGTAAGGAAGGTTGGATTTTCTTCCAGATTCACGGGAAAAATACAATTCTAGAAACACTCCTCTTAGTTTTTGAAGGGAGCTTTCAATAATATCTCCTAATATAAATCCCCAAAACGCAAATACGTACTATACTGGCACAATGGTGCAATGTAACCTGCATATACTGGTATCAAAATAAATTTTCCTAGAGTGTTTTGCTTGAAATGAATGAGTATCCTAGAATGACACATCAAAGCCTTTGTAGTTATTATACATGGTTTGAAGCAAGATTACTATATCAGTAGTAGCACAAGCTTCTGGAGGAACAGAAATTAATCTGGGAAGGTTTTTCACTTTCTCAGAATAATTTTCTCTGAAAATTATTTCTAAAACTCTCTGGAAATCATATAAAGAAAATATCTTATTCCTTTAAAGAAACACAGTATTATTTTTAACATTGTTCAGTTTGAGATATTTTATCAGAAATATTTGTGGCAACTTTTGCAACAGAACATCATATTTCATCTGCAGTTTATACGTACATATGGCGCTGTCTGTCAGCTACAAACACCTCTTTTTTTCCTCTCTCAATATGTAACACAGATCTGGTCCTTCCTCTGTGGACTGGAAAGTCTGAAGAAGGAACTGGCCATTGTAGGTCTTGCATGAGCATGAAGAGCTTGCGAAATAGTTGAGTCTGCCAAGGTGCAGCTGTCATATAAGAAAGACTGGGGAGCAAAATTACAAATTCTGGTATCTGCATGTACAAAGCAGATCTGCAGTGATCCCTGCAGGTTTGTTCTAATGGTCACTACTGTTTGTAAGGTGAGGATAATTTCTTTGACCTGGAAAGCTTACAAGTTTTAGTTTTTCTTGTTGTAATGGGTGGTTGACTGTTTCTAAAGGATTGAATCACAGTATATCTCTTCCTATATATACTGAAAAGAGGAAAAAAGAAGCTAATTTTTTTGAGCAAAGTTTTAAGTTTTCCTTTTCAAAATATTCCAATAATTAAATGTCATAGGGAAAATCTGCTGTTATTCTGTTTGAACTAACATAACAGAATTAAGGAGTGCAGCAGCTATGATCTTCTTCTTGTGCCTTGCTGTTTGCTTAAGGCTTTATATAGAAATCTAGATTATCTGATACACGTGGGAGGTTCTGTACATATTAGCATGTATGCAGATCTGGTAGTGATTCACCTCTAACAGTAAACAAGAGGTTTGGGTAGGGTACAGACAAGAATGAATTCTCCAACAGTGCAGAACAGAGATGTGCAGGGAAATCAAGTCAGTACTGAGTATATTCTTTCTGTCTATTGTGGTCCCTGCTATCAAATTGAAGCTATCACAAGAGATCATTGAAGGAGGTTAACTTTGT
Source organism: Scytalopus superciliaris (assembly GCA_013400415.1). Taxonomy (NCBI): domain Eukaryota; kingdom Metazoa; phylum Chordata; class Aves; order Passeriformes; family Rhinocryptidae; genus Scytalopus; species Scytalopus superciliaris. The sequence goes on from VXBX01009921.1 coordinate 2,380,183, forward strand.
CATGGATAGCCATTTCACTGCAAAATGATTGTTTAAAAAAACCAAACAACACAAAACCAAGAAGGGAAATTACAAAACTGACTTGTTTCTTTTTAAAGTAAGGAAAACCAGGACGAAGTCTATTCTTAGAGGTACATTGTGTCATTATGAAAAACCTGGCAGCAAAGACTTTTCCTGAGATATATCAAGGAAATGGGTAGGTTTGGGGACTGTTAAACACTTGAAACCAAGCTTTTTAGCTTCTGGAAGTCTAAGATACAACCACAAGGAAAGTTGGTAATCCATTTTTGTGTGCAGTTTTTGTTTCTTTCAGGAGATTGTGGGAAGTGGAGGCAGAGCCATATGAAAGGTTACACTTTTCTCACACTGGGAGCTGTTTGTCCTGCAGGGTGTAGCAGGTTGAGTAGCAAGCAGCAGCTTGCCACATATTGGTAGCAGTGGAAAAACTGCTCAGGGACCAAGGGAGACTGGACAGAGCTCGTTGTATTTCAGACGTTGACCATGTTGGGTAAAATCAGAACTAGCAGCAAAGGTTTGCCTACAAGAACGCCTCTTTTTGTGGGAGAATTATGTACAAACCTTTTTACATCTAAGGGTGTAAGTTTTCTGTATTTAAACAGATCAGATTTCTAGGTTTCATTTAAATAAACCTTTTTGGTTTTGTTTTGCTTCAGTTGTAAACTCTCCAGTCTTTTGGGGAGAGGTTGTAATTGGACATGTAGGTAAACACATCATGAGTTCTCCCAGTAAGCTGGCATGCAGTTGTGCCACCTTCATTCCCACTGAAGAATACTGATCAGTAACCTTGGTGGCATACAGTGTATGTACTTGCAATCAGAAATATGGCCTATTGCTGCTGCAAGTGAAATTGAGCTAGTGATAAAGAGTTTTCATTAAGTACCTTTTTTGTAAACTGTTTGCTTTTCATGAGAGATGTGTTGGAGTCTGGGGACAATATATTTCAACATATGGCTTGTAGATCTCTAGAGATGGACACAAAAGGTAACTGCAAAAAACCCACATCTGTGTTTACTAGTTAGAGGACTGTTCCCATGCTAGAAAATATAGCAATTTTTAAATCAAAGTAAAGAACAGTGCCCTAGAAGATTTACTCTGGTAACAGATGTTCAGGAATTGGCAGTAGGTATAAATATTAGAAGGTAAAAATAGAAGGCATAAGTACAGATAACAGAAATACATGCTATTATCTAAACTTACCGTAGAATTTACAATGTAACTGTCATTGTGAATATAAACCATGAAAACCTTGTGATTGTCATTAAATATTTCAGATATATGGTTCCATTTGCCAGAATAATTTTGTGCAAGCAGTTCTCCATGTGGCTTGTTAAGTTTGGTTTATTTGCTGTAGAGGTTTATTTGCTGCAAAGCTTTTCTTTAGAAGTCTAATAAGACATTTTGATGCTAAAAATAGTACAGCTTTGGCTCAAAGGACTTGATTTTTGCATTGTTATGTACTGCAGTTTCCCATTTACTTTAAGTATCTGTGTTTGAAGACCCACTTCTCATCACAAGCAGTTTTAGCAACCACACTGATTGTAGTGTCTCAAGAGTGTATTGTCCTATATTGCTAGTTTTGCAAAAATAAGTATGGTCATTAGCAGTACACCATCTTCATTTTTTAAAAAGAACTGAAATTAAAAGAGCACAGTGGACTGTTTGCCTGTGAATTAAATAACACAAGAGGGAGCTTAACATTTCCAAAGCCTGTTACTTAACACAGAACTCCTGCACTGCTGCCTAAGTGCTGAAATGAAAGCAGATTATTAGCAAATATCCCCAAACACCTGCAGTGAGCTACCTGAGATGTGCATAGGCCAGTGTGGTGATTCATCCCACACTGATGCCAAAGTTCTGCTCCTAAACTGAAATGCATGTTTGAAGTTTTCATCCTGGCAATGAGAACTGATATTACTGGAAGCTGTAGGCACAGCAGTAAACCTTAGGTGTTTTTAGCCATTCAAAGTTGATGCCACCATGTCTCAGAAGAGCCTTAGAATTGCCAACTGCTGAGAAAAAAATAAACCCAAACAAGGAAAGACATACTCACTGAGAGGTGAGAAGAAGGCCTTCTTTCTGCTGATCCCATTTACTTCACTGCTTTCATGTGTGATGTAGCCTCTCTAAAATGAATATAGAAAAGAGTTCTGGGATCCTTGGTGGTCTCCAAATCCTGCAATCTTTAAAGACTTTCTAGGAGGAGATGATCTACTGTCAGCTGTATTTCCATTTTAGCATAAAGGTGTAACTCTAAATTCTGGGGAAAACAAAAAGGCATTATGAAAGAATTGTGACACCACACACACACACACACACACTGAGCTGGACAAATGATTATTTGTGGGTAACCAATAGTTGAATCTGTCCTCAATTTTTGTCATTCTCTACAAAAGCCCAGGGGGAAAGGGCCAGAAACTTCTTTCTTGACAAGAGAAAAGCAAGAGGTTCACTCTGCAGATGTACAATGTTTTCATGCCTGTGAAGTTGGTGGTAGCAGTTTGTGTTGAAATGTGCTCTATTTTTGAAAAATATTTAGTGTCGCAGATTTTGTGTGATTTTGAAAAGAAGGAGAAATATGAAGGATGTTTTGCTGAAAAAAATATACTGTAGTGGAAACTTGTGGGCAAGCCTGTTTTTAGCTAGACAAAGAGGACACACTATCCTGGCTAATCCTCTTTTTCCAGGTTTCTCTAAGTTTACTTGCAGCTGCCTTTACAAAAGTAGACCAGGTGACATCTTCAATGGGAAATATGGACTTCTGGATTTGGACTAAATATATGTTACTGAAGCAGCAAGCTGGAAAATGCCAGCTACATGGAACCACAGCCTGGCAGCTCTGAGCAAGACCCAAGAGGTTCAAAGTCTATCTGAGTGGAGGATTGGATAGCTAGAAAGAAGTAGTGTCCCTTTGGCCATTACTTTCTTCACTCCCAAGCCTGCTAACTGGCAAAAATGAGTAAATATTATGACAAATTAACTATTAAATACTGAGGTTGGGAAATGCTGAACATACAGTTTTACCCACTGCAATTTGGGTTTTGCTGCAATTATTTTTCATCACTAGATCTTTCTCCTCTTCAGTTAAAGGGCACCTGGGTCTGTGTATTTAAGGAGACTGAATGACTGCAAGGCGAAGAAATATTTCTAAAGTAGTATTAAATGTCTACAAATTTTCTATTATATATTTATAGAGGAAAGCTCGATCTGACCCATTTTTTTGACCTTGAGATGAGCTCAGTTGGTTAGAGCATGGTGCTAATAACCCCAAGGTTGTGGGTTTGGGCCTTGTAAAGGGCCAGTCACTTAAGAATTGGACTCATTGATCCTTGTGGTTTCCTTTCAACTCAGAATATTCTGTGATTCTGACTCCATGATTCTGTGATTTACTGATATTAAATTCCAAAATATCACTGAATGAGACATTTTGTGAGGAAAATGACAGCAGGCGGGAGGATTACATGTGAAGGGAGAAGTTGGGATCGGATGTAGAAGCACGCTGTAAATAAATATGTTAGTTAAAATGAGTGCTAAGAAAATAAATGGCATATGGTTGAGAAATGTGGTAGCTACAGTAAATTTTGCATTCATTGACATGAAAGATGATGAGACATGATAACCTCATTCTGTGACACATTCTGAGCAGAAAATACACTGCTAAAATATAAAGAAATGGCAAATAAATAGCTGTTTATATAAGTTACAGGGAAGGAATCACCTTATTATCTAATGATAAGTCCCTATACCAGAAATTTCTGTTGGAAATAACTGGGAATAGCAGTTTTCTGAAAGGTTGTTGAATTGTAGATACACAATTTGATCTAACCTCCTGCCTTCCTGCCTTAACAGCTTCCCCTCATTCTGTGTTCCCTCCAGCCCACTGCCTCACCTTCCAAAACAAGTTATTGATTTTTCCTATGTTTATATGTTATTTATATTAGGAAGAGAGAAGTTATTTTACTACTGTAGGAGACAAGCAACTCCAGTCTTTAAAAAACAGCTGGCATTGAGGAGATCAGAATGGGGATGTTCTATTATCAAAATACTTCATGAAATGAAATACAGAGAGAATTTTGCTAGAATGTCTTTTTTTCAAGTAACAGAATTAGTGTTATGTCCTGGTGATGTCCCCTTTTGATATTTCACAACAAACTGGTTCAGTTCATTTGCTTGTATGTGAAAAGCAGGGTTCAGTGCACCATTGTGTTTCTAACCAGTCAATTCAGCATAAAAAAAAAAACCTTTGGATTTTTCCTTCATAAAATTCAGAATGAAGGCCAGTTTTAAAGCTTTCCAGAAACACAGCATGGCACTTTTCATTCTTTACACAGCACTGCTAGATATCTATCAGTATGTGACTTTAGGCAGAAGCAGCTTATTCTTCTCGTGTTTTGACTAGAGTTGTGCTAAGTTGCTCACACTCTGGAAATTTATCACAACTCCCTACCTCATCCTAGGAGTTGGGGGTTTTTTCTTTGTATTTGGGGTTTTTGTTTGTTGTTTCGTTTTGGTGTTGTGTGGGGTCTTGTTTGTTTGTTTTTGTTGTTTTGTTTTGCTTTTTAACTGACTCAGGTTATGGTAATTCTTTGCTTGATTGCTGCTATTCTCAAGTAAAGCATCACTGACCTCAGCTGGTTAGAATATATTCATGTTTGAGGAGATACAGTGTCCTTTTTAATCTCGGACTTCTTTTTATGAAACAGGATTACTTCGGTGCTTTGGCTGCTTCAGCGCCTCAGTTACAGTTGCAAAGTTGCCATTTCTCACTTTCAATCTGTTAGTGGGTTTGCTTCTTGCTTTCAGACCGATTTGCATTGAGTTCTTTTGTGAGAGGATTACATTACTGAAAAGTGCATTTTGCTCTGAACTACAATGACAGTATTTAAAAAGTACTTTTCAAGAAAGGAAATGAAAACCTATGGTGCCCACTTCCTCAGAACAGTAGGTACATCTGGCTGACATTTCCACGGGTAGAGGGTGTAGAGAAACCCGAACTCCAGACAAACCCTATACAAGATGCTTTCCACATCCTAAAGTTTTTGAAAGGAGACTCCTAATCAAACCTGCTTTAGACTTAGATTTTCCTGTGTATCCAACACAGTTTATTGATATACTTTGGGTTTTGTCTGGCTGAGCTTGGGCAAACAAGCAAAGCTTGAGGTCAACATTTGCAATTTTCACACACATGATCCAGTGGAACGTGGCAAAATCTGTTTGATTCTTGACAAATTCAGATCTGCCTTCAGGCCAATACAGCTGCGGACAAAGCCAAAAATGTCCAAGTAGTTTAGCTCTATGTTGAGATTCACCCATAATGACAATATAGGTATTCCTTAGGGCTCTTGCAAAATTACTGTCATGGAGAAGCAAAGAGGAGAATTTGGACCATGTCTTTCCAGTACTTTTCCTGTCTCTTCAGAGAGAGGAAGAGGAAGTAGGAGGAGAAGGGAAGAAGTATTCTAGAGGGGGTTGTTCCTTAAATGCTTTGTCTGGAGATAGTATGTTTAAACCATTTGTATTCAAGGAAGGAAGAGAAGAGACATAAATATCAGCACATTTAAACAACTAATCCCTAAAGAGACTTTGTTTTAATATAGTGGTATTATCAGTTTAATGGGCTATGACTTTTCATTTCATTCATCACTTACACTATGGAAGTTTCTGAAATGCTTTGTTTAATTGTACTGAAGACATCAGTCATGATTTTTTAGTTAAAGTTGTGGGAGGCTTTCATTTTTAAACACCGTTATAACTTTCAAAATAATTCCTTTTAGTGTCAATCCAAGTGTGACTCATGTAATGAAGTTGGAGAAAATCACCTTAGCCATTTCTACTTTATGGGAGTCTGATAAGGGTTTTCTTTTCTAAAAAGAAAAGACAGGGTTTTGTACCTCTGAAATTGAGCTGCTACACATTTTAGTTGCAGGTATCTCTTATTTGGCCTCAAGAAACAAAAAACAAAAAAAAAGTTTATGTAGCTAAAGCAGCAACCTTGGCTTGTGATGACCCAGTGATCAGGGTCTATAGGCAGGCCACTTAAGCTGCACCTAAAGTGACAGTCTGATATGCCCAGGGCAAATCCTGATCCTCAGGTTCCCTGGTCACCCAGAGCAGAGCTCTCTCCAGCTCCAGGGGTGTTTGGGCTTTGTCCTGCAGAAAGCAAGGGCCTTAGGAGTCTGGGGTCTTATGCCAGGGAACAGCCAGAGCCCTCAGCTGGCCACAGGGACCTGGTGCTTCAGAAATCACATCTTTGCTTAAAGCTGTTCTCCCCCACAGGGGAGAGTAAGTTCTATGTACCACTGTTAAGCAATATTTCAAGTCAAGCCTCATCCTTCCTCAGTAGCTTTTGAACTGTATGCATTCATGCTCAAGGTTTCTGCTGCTCCTCAAAGCTCACTGACAGCACCACCTCCTTCCAGTCATGCAAAATCCTTTACTCAGATTCATTTTCCTTTTTCAGATTTAACCAGTTTTCCTCTAACATACAAAAGGCCATGAGATAAAATCTCTTTCTGAGCTTTCTTCCATCCTGAACTTTTTCCTTGCTTGCTGTCTCTAATGAACATTGCAACACAACTAGAGAGAAATAAACAAGAATGTGATTTCCCTTTAATTCTTTTCCTAGAACAGAGCTTTTCCTGTCTTAGTCTCCCAGATAGTATCAGAAGATTAAGATATTTTCTCTGTGCCCTCAAAAACAGGCCAGGCATCTTGTAATAACTTAATAAAACAAAATACTATATCATAGATAAAAAAAGGTGAAAAGACAGTCACATAAGACAGACATCAGTCTATATGTAATTAGATATTTAGTTAGGTATAACAGTTGACATGATGCAAATGCACTGCATTTGTTTCTATGAGTCTAAAATATTTTGAGATAATAAGAAGGGACTCAATGTGGAATAAATTGAAATGTGAATTTTAATCAAAATATTGGTTTCTGATATAAATCACCTTATTGAATACAGCAACAAACTGCCATTTTTGAAGATGTTTTGCTTTTCCTTTTTCTCCTTGATAAAATGACTTAACAACTAAAATCATAAATCATAAATCATAAATCATTTCCCAGGGTATGAGTCTGTAACAGTGTACGAGGCCCTGGCCTTCTGCACTTGTGAAGCAGTTTGTGTGTATACTGTGATGAATTCTGTGAAGAATTTTTCAGTGAACTGAGGTATTTCTCAAAAAGCTTGAGAAGTCTTTCTCTAGGGAATATTCCTAAGATATTCCTAATATGTATTGCAAATTATACTTCATCTTATATAGTGATTATTATGATTTTTTACTTCTGAAAAGGAAGAAAAATTTAGGAAGAGCATTTTGACTCTCTTCTCACTTCTTCCACGAAAAGGTAGATCTGCGTTAAATAAAGGGAGTTTGCAAATCTGGGAAGGGCAGAGGTGGTGGTGGTGAAAGGGCAGAAGTGGGGAGTGTGGTCCCAACACAGTTACACATTTTCTTTTAGAAAAGCATGACATTATTTTTTATTTTCCCTCAACCTTTCACAGTGCTGAACAGTGTAAGGAAAAATAGATTCTTCTTATGTGTGACTTGCCCAGATTTAGAGAGCTTTTGAAGTGTTACAGATTATCTATCAAGAAGTGGAGTGAGAAGCACTTTTGAGCTCTGTAAGCAAACCACACTTGTATACAGGAAATGAGCGATGATGAAACCCACAAAGTTGGAGTTCAGACAATTTGGAAAAATTTAAAAATAGTAAATATTCCATTGCAGAGCACAACTAAATTCTAAGTAATTTCTGCCAAAATCTTTTCAGTTTTCAAATGCATCTAGTTTCTAGGAGGCTGGTGAAGGATTAAATGGGCTGAAATCCACTTCACTTCTTATTTCTCCTACCTTTATGTCTTTGGCAAAGATAGATGAATGAAAAACATACATGTACTGTTTTCTCTAAAGAGAGTTAAGAAGAGCATTTAGTCGATAATGTAGAATATTTATATAGGTAATTGCAAAATATTGGGTAGGAAATACATATTATTTATCATTCAGGCAGTGTTGCAAAGTAGACATCAGCAATTACATGTTGGAACCTTTCCTTCTAAACAGGGCATAATTTGTAGTGGAAAACACAAGGGTACCAAAGGGGTTTATCAAGGAGCTGAGAACAAGGCTGTGACAGGTGATAAATACTTTGACAGGTCAGTCATGCAGCGGGAAAATGAATGGCGAAGGGTGAGGGCAGGCGAAAGAAATTTGCCAAGGTCTGAAAGAGAAGAGCAACATGGTTTCAGAAATCAAAAGTAGGATAATAGAAGTTGAATGGAAAGATTTTGCATATCTCTTTCTGGCAATATGGTTGTTAGATGGTTCTTAGAATATCCCCCTGTCTATGGGATGGGTGTCTTGGGTTGGTAGGCAAAAATGAAGAAGGAAAAATACAGAGGTAACAGAGAAATAGAAATAAGATGGCAAGAAAATTAAATAAAAATGAGTAAAATAAAAGAATAAGAAAATGAGCTTAAATAAATAAATCTATGAAGCTGTAAAGTTATGCAATATAAGATGAAAAAAGTCCACGAAAGTACAATGAAACTAAAAGAACTGCAAGGGAGGAGCATCTTCTAATATGCAAATTACATTCCTTTAGAATGAACAGATATTTAATTTTGATTGACTTAATCATCCCCCGCTGCCAGGAAAGCCTACACTTCTTGAGTTCCATCAAAAATAAACCCCTACAGTGATTTTTGATAAAAAGAAAAATAAAGTCAGAACATTTACTATGTAGAACAAATTCAATATGTACCCACTATAGCAATGTGAATGAATGTCATCCTCTTTAAAAGAGAATTTAAGAAAATACATTTCATTTAAAACAAGAAGGGGAATAATGGAAAGTGTTACTAATTCACAGCATAGAAAATACTAGATGGAGAACAGAATTAGTTAAGAAAAGTATTTTTCTCTCCACTGAGTAACAGTTTGATTTTGTTACTTCTGCTGTCTCTAACATTGCACAGTATCTTATGTTTAGGTTTTAAAGAGACCTGATTCATATTGTAAAATATTTCATATATTGAATGAAATCAGTAAGTTCGTTCATTTCTGGTAAGGAGAAAAGTCTTTTACTGCCTCTGAAATATCCTCCTCTTCCAAGACAATAAACTGGAAGTCATCATGATGTGATTCTGAGGCCAGTCTGTGTTGCAGAAAGGCAAAATCAATACTATTGTACAACAATTAACAAGGTAGTTACCACACCACAGCTGTGCCCTGTAATGCTCATGTCTCAGGACACAGGTATTTCTTATTTCTACCCTTTTATTTCTGTCTCAGTTACTTAAGTATGTGATAGGAATAGCATTTCCCTGATCAGTTTGTAAGTTTGTGTATCTTATTCTATTTAAAAGCAAATCTGAGGGACAGAACATCTCTTGCACTGTCTAAACACATCTTTGAAAAGAAGAGAGCAAGTTCTGTTAGGTGTTTTGACATGGCCATAACAGAAAGAATAGATTGTTTCAACTTGTTACATTTACGTTTGACTTACTATTTAATGTATCAAAGTAAAAGGAAAAAAATCACCTAGATCAACGACTATACTAGGGAGAATATTTCTAAATGCTGGATGGTTTTCAGGAATGGCATTTTGCTCCTATTCATGTGAAGTATCTCACAATCACAACATGACTAATGTTGAACTAAATCAAACAGCAAAAAATTATGAAAGATGATGAGAGAATCATAGCCACTGAAGAAAAATCAGTAGATCAGCATCTTCAGAATAAGTTATTATTGCAGGTAAATCACTAGACAGGATTCTGTAGATGTGGGTTGGCAGAGAAACCAATGCATTGGTATATGTATTGAAGATGGAAAGCTTCTGTACTAGAGAAAGAGGAGACAAGCAAAGAAATAAGCATTGTTGTGTCTCTGGAATAAAACAGTTTTATGGCTTTTAAAATACAAAAGTAGGAAGAACCTCAGGTTAAGCACAAGTCCAAATCAAATAATAGGTGATAACAGAACAACACATCATGATTTCTGGTAGAAAAAGCTATAATACACATCTGTATCATTTCCAGTACAATGTTTCTAGTTCTATTCCATAGTAATCCAATCTGCTTCATAAAAGCAAAGTCAGACAGTGAAAGATGCTAATCTGATTCTGGAATCTGTTAGATCAAGTTAGTGAATTCTGAGAAACAAATGTGTACTAATTAGAATGGAATTCTATCTGCCTATAAAGTACATGGAGACCAGAGACAAAGAAATTGCACATGTGTGATATGAAAGTCACATAAGTGATGCTGATGTCATGGTGCATTCAATTTATTACTGAATTGGGCAGGAAGCTTCAAAACGATTTTAAGGCTTTTAGCTGTTAGGTTTTCTATTGCTCTGTGACTGCTCACAGTGAGAGACTAGTCCTTTTATTTTTATTTTTTTTTTTTTTTTCATTTTAGTCATATAATGGAAGGTAAAAAAGGAAGATTTTGGACACATGATCACAAATTGGACCATCCTATTACTTTTTTCTTTCTATTATGGATGTTAATATAGCTGTTAAGTCTCAGTTTGCTTTCCGGATATTTCAAAAGGTGTGACAACTAGACCCATCTCAAAGTTTCCAATATAGTTATGAAAAATTCACCATTTTCACAACTTTCTCTTATGACTATGTGTCAAAACACCTAACAGAAATTGTTCTCTTCTTTTCAAAGGCAGTGTGTTTACACAATAAAATAGGTGCTCTGTCCCTCAGACTTTTAAATAGAATAAGGTATACAAACATGCAAACTGATCAGGGAAACAGCATCATGATCAATATATAAAGGAGGGGGGAAGAAAGAGGAGGGGTGGCATTTGTAGTGATGGTATTTGTCTTCCCAAGTAACTGTTACATGTGATGTGGCCCTGCTCTCCTGGAGATGGCTGAACACCTGCCTGCCCTTAGGAAACAGTGAATTAATTCCTTTTGCTGCTTTGCTTTCCCTGTTAAAGTGGCTTTATCTGAACCCACGAGTTTTCCAGCTTTTATGCCTCCAATGCTCTCCCTGAGGCCACTGGTGGGGGAGTGAGTGAGGGCCTGAGAGGGACTTGGCTGCTGGCTGGGGTTAAACCACTACAACCACAAAGAAAAGGAAATTAACTTTTCTACTGCTGAAAAAAAAAGGTCATGCCTGGCTTACTTGAAATGCCACCATGCCTGTAACTGCTGATTTTTTCTTCCTGGAGGAAAAATTGGTATCTTCTTCTACATCTAGAGAATTACTAATCAATTCAGCCACAAATGGAGAGTTATTCATGTGAAGCTGTTGAGAAAGATCTTCCTAAAAGTTCTGCTGGTAGATGATAAGTAGATGGCTATGTGAACTCACTCCACTGTAGTGCAGATAAAGTAAACTACTTTTCACAATTTCCTAGATTAGAGAATGAAATAAATATATTCACAAGAAAAGAAGCTGTATTGAACCTTTCCTGTTTATAGTCACATCTAGTGAGACCCGGTGGCAGTCCAGTTTCCAGCCTGATAGTCACTGTGCAAGCCATAAGGTACCAAGGTACCACAGCCATCACAGCTAGCAAATAGCTATGACAAATGAAAACAGGAAGAGGGAATACAAAGAATCACAGAGAGAGATGATTACGTGCCAGAATGTCATAGGGTTTGTGGATGCCTGTTCCCTCTGCCACACAGCAATCTACTTGCTATACATGTTACGTCTTAATGCATGCTGTACCATCTAATAGATAGAGCACACTGTAATAAGAACTGCCTGTGTGAGCTACAGTTCAAGTCAAAAAGGAGACTTTTTTTAGTCCTGTAGAATAAAAACTATTCTGTGTGGTCATTGTAATGCATCGGTATCAGAAAAGCCAGAATGAAAAAAGCCTCAAACTGAATGATCTCAGGAGCAGTCCTATATGGTTATAATGGTTTTACATTAAGTTGTCTATAACAATTGCCTGTTATTAAATGGTAACAATTCAGAGATACTGGAAAAGAATACTGGAATACAGGGAGCCAGAATTTTATAAACCAAAAGGAAAGGACTTGTTAATTTACTTTTTCCATTGTTGGTGTTCATTGTGTGAGTGTGGCAAATGGCAATTGTATACAATAGCTGACAACAACACCCCAAAAAAGGAGGGAGTTCTTTACCCTCCCCGCTCCAGGTCTGAACAGAGCTCCAGAAAGGATCTCACAGGGTAATTTTTCCTCCCTGAAGCTGAATGGGACTGCAGCAAAGGAACCAGTTTCCAATCCTCCTACGGGGAAGAAGAGACTGAAGAAATAAGAAACGGCTCTAGACTGGGAATGTGCTCACGTGTTTGCACACATTCATTTAAAAGGAAGCTTACTCTGTCCTTCACCATTTGCCATCTTTTTGGTCTAGGCTGTCTGGTCTTTGAGGTCTTTGAGCAAGGGACTGTTTTCCAGATTTCAGTGATGTATCAGAAAAAAGGTTCACATCATCCTTTTTTGTTGTATCCATTAGACATTAGTTTAATAGCCAGATTCTCCCTTCTCACAGTTCTCCACTCATCCAGCAGCCTGGGAATGGCAGCAGGACCTGACTGCTCTATGTCTTGTGCCTCTCTCCAATATGCATAGATGCCCTGTCTGGCAGAACCATAGAGTCAAGAAATTCAGAGGAGAAAGGATACAAAATAGCATTGCCCTTCTTATACAAGTGAGAACTGAGGCAGTTTTTTCTCCACCAAGATCAAAATGAACATCTGTGGCATGTAAAAGAAACAAATCACAGAATAACAAGTCTGAGACACTTCTTTCATGTGGGGGATAGCTGAGATACATGAAATGGGCTTTTTTAGGGACTCTGACTTCATTCTTTCCCAGCAATAATACTTCAGGGTGTTACATATTCTTGAATATGTTAAGTTCAGCTGATTTACCCTTAGTATTTATTTTCAAGGTAGTAATTACAGATTAAGCATTACAAAGCATATTTTTGCAGTGATTTTGACACTCTTTTTGAAGTTCATGAATCTATTAAGTCCTGAACACTCTCTAGTGTATTAGACAACAGTAGTGATTTACATTATTTTGAAGTTGCAAATCAGTTTTCAAGGGTAATGGATTTCATATAGAGAGATTAAAAAATAACATCTCTTTATTTGTGCCTGCTGACTTCTTTCCCCCTATCATACTACATTTAGCAAAATGAACAAGGCAGAAAGGATGCTGGTGTGTTTTTATGTTAATTAATGTATTTTAATTTCAAATAACATTTCTGAAGCTCAGATAGACTCCAAAAAAAGTGGTGTCAGGGCAAAACTAATGAATTTTAATTCTTTTCAATATACTTATGCTTTCATGAATTCTTTTTGTTATATTCTGGTACATGAGAATGCATCAGTAGGCACTCAGAGCATGCAGCCCACAGATCTGATTTTTACAGAAATCCAGCTTAACATTTTTAGCTACATAATAAAGCTCACCTCAGAAGTGTGTTATTTTTAGTGACCAATTGGGTAATAGCTAGAAAAATGCATATATCAGACGAAGATTTTTAAAGATTTTTTTTTTAAAAACACCACATTGTAAATGACAAGTAGCCTGGCTGCACAAAGGTTGAGTTTGTCTGTTTCATAGCGAAATGGTGCTATTCTCTGGCAAGTTTTAGGGGTGTGCCACTCTTGCCCCAGAAAGGCCGCAGCTAATAGCTCACCCTTGCTGCAGTTATGTTAATTAAAGCAGCGAGCTGTATCCCTTAGGTAGTTACACTGAAACCTTACTAACTCTACTCTTGAAGCACCTTGGAAAACTCCTGGCTCCCTGGGAGTGCAGGTGGTTTTGGCCGTGCTGCTGTAAAACTGAAATGTCCGTGGCCTCTGCAGTTTGCCCACAGCTGCTGGAGCTGAGCCGGTGGTTATATTGTAATGCTGATGGTGAGGGGCACAAAATGCAGCCTTTTTTAACATCATGGCCCATGGAGTGCACTGCTCTAAGCCCAGACGCAATTTTAATAACAGTTCTTAGCTCCAGGCGCAGATTCACTGGCAAAATAGTGGCCTGCTGTAATTTACTTGTGCATCCTGTCGAGAATAGGGCACCTTTAACCAGTCTGTCCTTTGTGTAACACTCATCATAACAGCAATATAAAATCAATGACACTGTTGAGGAGAATTGTTGTTACTCATCAGAACAGATCATTAAATGATGATTCCTTTTACTTCCATAACTGTAGGATACCTGGGTGCTTGTACAAAGCAAGAGCACCAGCCATAATTTACTGCATTGCAGTAAAATCAACAATGCAGCGTTCTACAGAGCCAGACAAATTTCATATTTGATTTGCTAAGTGCATAGAGAGACAAAACATGCTCCCCAAAAATATTTTTAATCACATTACTGTATTTCTTGTTTGTAACTCTCCAGAACCTTCACTGGATAAGCAAATACTGGTAACTCCTGAAACCAAAACATTATTCTGAAACCTCATTTGAAACCATTTCTTTTAGAAGTAACAAGGCAAATCGCGCTGATTTTCTCAAAATTCTTTCTTTTGGAGGAAGTAAAAAAGAACAATTTGAGAAGTGAATGGTAACTCATAGGTAAGTTCCAATTTAGCAGAAACCAAATTTGAAACTAAAAATGTTAAGTGGAAAAAAATCACCTGATTCCATCTAAGAGAAAATTCCCATATTTAGAAGGAAGCAGAAATTTTCTGTATTTGAGAGTAAATTCAAACTTAGCATATTGTTATGCAGCTGTATAGAGCCACCCTCATATCTTTTTAATTAAAAAATTATACATAGTTTGAGATACCACAGAATAGGAAATATAGATGTTGTCAACAGACTTAGTTTTTTTCTATGAAAAACTGATGCATTGTAAACATTTCTATTGTCTGTAAAAGTGTGTTTTATTCACCAAGTCTTCTTGAATGGTGATGGATTTTTATTTTGTTCAATAGAAGTTTGGATATTAAATAAATACAATTTCTTCCTAATTAAATGGTGATAAAAAAGAATTTTGTATTATTGAAGTAATCTACTCTTGTTATAAGTTTGCCATTTGTTGTTCCTGTCTGAAGCATGAAGGTAAGAAAGACAACTCATCATCTCAGATCAGTGGCAGGGACCTTCCTCACTGTTGAATATGTAAGAAGAATGAAGATGAATGCTTGCTTGTTATAACTTAACCATTCAATCAATACAAGAAGTGATAGACTTTGTGGACTGAGCATTCACCTATACTCCAAGATTTCAGAAGTTAACAAAGTTAAATTTAGTTTTCAGAATTTCATTAAAAGCAAAAACTGAGTTATCTTCATGAAGATTGTACAAATTGGTTAAAATCACAGCCCGTTATGGCCAGTGGAAGATTTCTTTCTGGAATAAAAGAATATAGAATATGAATATAGAATATAAATTTTAATGTGAAAGACACATGAATTTACAAGTTGGAAATAAATGCAAAGAGATGATTGAAAAGTACGAAATAGAAAACTTAGCCAAGATTTTGGTTTAGAACAGGCTATGTGAATTAACTTTTCAGAGTTAACCCCTACACTCCATAGTAACTCTGCATTGTTGTTCTAGGTACCTGGGAATAACAAGACCTCTGACGTACCCTGTAAGGCAGAATGGGAAGTGTATGGCCAAAATGATCCTGTGTGTGTGGCTTTTATCTGCCTCTATCACTATCCCCCCGCTCTTCGGCTGGGCCCAAAATGTAAACGACGAAAAGGTTTGCCTGATCAGTCAAGACTTCGGCTACACCATTTACTCCACAGCAGTAGCATTTTATATTCCAATGTCAGTGATGCTTTTCATGTACTATCAGATTTACAAAGCTGCCAAGAGGAGTGCTGCTAAACACAAGTTTACTGGTTTTCCCCGCCTGGAAGAAACGGAAGGGATTTCTATGAATGGAGTTGTAAAACTGCACAAGGAATCTGAAGAATGTACTAATTTTTCACGACTCCTAAAGCACGACAAGAAAAACATTTCCATCTTTAAAAGAGAACAGAAAGCTGCCACGACCCTTGGGATTATTGTTGGGGCTTTCACCGTCTGCTGGCTGCCCTTTTTCCTCCTCTCAACTGCAAGGCCCTTCATCTGCGGTACGGCATGCAGCTGTATCCCCCTCTGGGTTGAGAGAACATTTCTATGGTTGGGCTATGCAAACTCTCTCATTAACCCTTTTATATATGCCTTCTTCAATCGGGACCTGAGGACCACTTATCGCAACCTCCTGCAGTGCAGATACAGGAATATCAACCGGAAACTCTCTGCTGCAGGGATGCACGAGGCTCTGAAGCTCGCAGAAAAGCCAGAATTTGTTCTGTAAGGTCACTCATCCTTTACTATGATCATTTGTTGTTTTATCAAGTTAGCTTTTTCCTCACAGATTTGAAAGAAGAGTTAGAAGAAGAGCCAGGCTTCTTGAGCGCTGCTAATGCAGTCATCAAGAAACTGGAAGGTAGCAATGTAGAGCCCACCAGTCCTAGTGAGCCTGGCAAAAACAAGACCTCCATCTGAAGAATGTGGGTGTGAGAGGAATATGAGAAAGGAGGAGAGTAAAATGTGGTGCAGGATGTTTGAGTTGGTAGTGAGGAAAGAGCGAAGTTGGCCTAACCCATCTGTTTGGCCCAAACAACTTGCAGTAGGTCTGAATGTTGGATGCATCATGTATCCTAGAGATTCTTTGCTGTAATAAAGACCCGAGAGTGGTGAAAAGTTCCCTGTAATTCATTGCTTTCCACTTTGTTATTATAAAAATAAACCATTTAAGAAGAAGCTGGATCAAAGAACTTCTATTACTGTGAAATTCTTTATTATAAAACCCCATACGTTCATTAAATATTAATTTACTGGATTGCCTGGAAAGGAACTACTTTGTGAAATTTAGTATTGCCTTTGCACAGCAACTCTGACGCTGACAGAATATGCCACACTTCCAGTGTGAGTATAAAAAGTTTGACTAAAGTCACAGGGACCAACTTCTACTGCTGCAGACAGTCATGCAGCACGGTTAGTGCAGTGCTACTATGCTAAGCACAACAGGTAAAGATCTTGTCCTATACTTCTAACATAACAAATATATCTGATTACATTTTATTTCAGTATCTGTCTGGTCTTTGACCATCTCTTCATTCTTTAATTCTCTTGGCTTTCTCAGCTGAGCCCTTCTCTAATCTAGATGGAGACCTTGTGTTCAAGTAATTTCTGTTGATAAATTGCTAGTACTGATTCCACTTCAGTAGGTAATTACTGTCTATTTGAAAGCTCTTCTACTTGGGGTTTCTTTCTTTTCTGAAGTCAGTAAGGAAGAAATAAGACTTTATTATTTCAGAGACACACAGAGACTTTATCCTTACAAACTAACTATAATCATCACTTCTGCTTAAAGTCATTTAAAGCCTTGCCCATTGTAAAAATCAAGATAGTTTACTGTTTCTAGTTCTAGCTTTCTCTACCACCACTGCAGCTTGTCCAAGTATGTGACCCTGCTTCTCCTGGCTTTGGTAACAAAGCTCTTCCCTCAGTGGAGCAGGGCCAAATATTATAACAGTGTTTTTAATAAAACATTTATTATGAAGGCACTGATTATAGTAATATGTTGCTAGTAATGTATTATATAATAATTATAGAATTATGTAATTAATAACATATGCACTGATTGTGTCAGCTATTACTGTAAGAACCTAAAATAATATAAAACAACTTATGAGATGAAGATGCTTTCTCTGGACTGAGTTTGCACTGCACACTGTGTCCCAGATGAGGCACAGGGTACATGAGTAAAAAAAGACTGCTTCAGAGCTTGATCTACTTTTTCAGATATCAGGACATCAGTGAGGAGATGTGTTCATTACCAAATTGCCTCCGCATCAAACCACACCTTAGGCTAACTTCTGTCCCTGTTTTTTCAAGTATTAAGACAAAATTACTTAAATGAGTTCAGTGATGTTAATTTGGGCTAAGTAGTGAGAATTTTGTGCCAGATCCCTTGTTCAAAGCCTACATAATTGCAAACACTTGAGCTTCTAAGTGGCAGATATGCGAGCCCCAGATTGATGTGCTGAGCTGTGTGTACTGGAACATGCTTAAGTCATTTTAGATGCATTTATACACTAGGACACATACAGTAGGAAGCATATTTTGGTCTCATTTTTAGAGAAAGACCATAGTTTTGTAATAGTAAGAGGTTATATCCCAGCTTCAAAAGAGTTTTCTAAAGAAACTTCAGATTGATTTGGAACAGTCCTATTTCTTTTAAGTATTCCAATATTATGAACAGAAGGACAAGAAGAGATTTAGGCCCAGAATATCCACAAGCTCTGGACAACAGAGTAGAGCTTGTGTTAATTCAAGCATATTTTTCATATTCAGCATGAAATTACTGTTGTTTCTTTGTTACCTATCAGAGTAGCATTTATTTGGTTACCAGCATAAGTGAGGTATTTTCAAGGCCTTCTGTAAATTCTTTTCTCTGTGTGAGGATATGCCAGGAAACATAGAAATAAATGTATCTGTGAAGACGTCAAGTGGGGTTATAAAACTCCTGAAGGTGATTTTAGAGTTCTGGACAGTCGTTTCAGCATTTTTATTCTGCAGAAAAGTCTGAGAAGTTGTGTTTTGTCCAAATAAGATTTTTCTTTTTTTTTTTTTTTTTAAATGAAATATGTGTCTTATGAGTCAGAAATTGACATTTGCCCAGCTGTCACTAAAGGCAATTGCTTTCCTCAGGGAAAACATCCTGCAGGACTCCAACTTTCCTCTACCATCTGTTTCAGGTAATGAGAGACCAGAAAAGGATAAGAGTTGTTATGGGCAGTGTACCAATCCTTGAGGTTTTTGGAGATAAACAGGCACCTTTTATGTCTGGACATGTTTGGAAAGAAAAACAAAAAACCAAAAGAAAGTCACCAAGTTTCTTTATATACCCAAACCAAAATATAGACAAATAAAAGCTGCTGTTAGAGGGAGTTCTATTTGAGGGGGAAAGTAAAGAAGTTGAAAAGATTAAAAGATGGTCCCATTGCCCCAGCACACAGAGAAGAAGGAAAGAAGCTGAGAAAGTTTTCAGACAGAATTCCAATGGAAAGAGGTTTAGATAAGAGGAAGAAGGAAACAATAGCTTGGATTCATGAACAGGACATTTTACTTTTTTGAAAGGTAATCCCAATATCTAACTGCAGCAGTGGTATTTTAGAACTTTGATAACTCACTACACATCTGACAAAGGGGTAAGGGATGAATGGGTGAGTGAGAAGTCTACATCTACATGTGTGCAGCCTGGCTTGTGCTTTTGCCAAACCCCACAAGAGCCTGAACTCTTGGGCTGTGTGTTCTTACACATGTTTCTAGAAGAAAGCAAGAGAGGTGAATCAGAGAGACGATTTTGTTAAAAAAAATTCTAATAAAATGCTCCAAGAATCAGCCAGAGCACAGGGAGGCCTTCATAACACTGTCTAAATGAGGAGAGAGAAAGGTGAGATACTGGAAGCAAGACATGGAAGCAGTTCTGAGTTTCAGACTTGTAATAGTTACTTTTGGGGAAACATGCAAAAACGTAGAGGCAACAAAGGTACATACTCAAAATATTGAGAATATTTGGCTTTTTAGGGGAAGTGTAGCTGGCTATGCTGGTTCAAGGGATGATCACTCAGTTATACCACACCTAAACACTTGGAAACACAAGGTGATCCTGGGAAATGCAGAGTGATTATCACAGTCTGAGCTACGAGCTGAGGAAATCAGGAAGCAGCTGCTCAGCTTCTGGCAGCATCTAGATCTCCTCTTCATCCAGCACAAGCAGCCACTCAGTCACAGCCTTCAGCTGCAGCACAAGATCTTCAATTGCTGCCAGAATTATTTAGATATCAACACAGGATGATGTCAGTCAGACCTTCTTTACTTTATACAATTCTTTGTTCACTTCTAAAGTGGATATAAAAGTGCTTGAGGGCAGCCACTGAGAGAGGCAGTCCCTAAAAGGAATTTTAGTCACAGCTATGTCAGAGATCCTTCCCTAAATCCACTTTTCAGTATCACAAACACGTTTTACCCAAGACAAATATCAGCTGTGGCCGAAATAAATCAAAGGAGCAAAGCTTGAAAGGCATACAAACAACCCTCTCCTCTCCTTACACAGCTCATTATGTGGTATTAGCCATACCCTACCTATAATTTATCTGTAAAATAACACTAGCACTCAATGGATCCCAGATGAGGTGCTCCTGGGTGAGCTTCCTTTACTGGAAACAATCTTTCCATAGCATGTCTGACACAAGAAATATAGCAGCCAATGTACGGATTCTTTACCAGGAAGATCCTTGCTCAGGTGAACCACGTTTGTCAGTTTTCCTCAGTGAACAGGGCACAAGCAGCTTACAGTGAGGGTCCAGAAGAATAGACTTAGACTGAATAATTCTCCTCAGTATATGCCCTTGGAGCAGAGTTTGAGGGAATGCTTCAGTGTGGCTAGTTTGCAGCCTTTCCTGCTCACCTTGAACCTTCCCACCTCTGGTTAGAGTTAATTACCCAGAGTCAAATCAGTAACTGTGCTCAGAGGTTCTCAAGTGCCACACAGGACCGTATTTCTTCATTGCCTTCTTCATTCCTGCTGACAGCTACCTTTGTAAGTTCACTGCTAGGCTGTTTAAACCCCACTCCCACTTCATGGTAACCCTTAAGCTGCAGCAGAACTGGGCAGAAACAACACACAGCATTTCCCTCCTCAAAAATCAAGGGTTTGTGGCAGTATCAATATGCTGTGAAAACTCTACTTCCCCTGCTCGCTTAGCACTGCTGTTCCTGTAGTAGAAGCCTCATTCCTAACACCTTTTTCAACTCTCTCCATTTACAGGGTGTAGGTTTAATAGTTTAACAGAGTATTGGCACTTATTGAGCTCCTCCGTTTAGCAAGAGTCTTGCTGGGTAATAATAGAAATAAGAGAGTAGTAAAACATGTGAATTGATTACAATAACTTATTTTTATACATCTATTGCTTCACCTTTCAGTTTCAGGAAAAGAAAAACAATGTCTTTCATACTCTCTTCAGAGATTCACCACCTGGAGAAGGATCTGTCAAACAGGTGGAAATAAATCTACTACAATGAGACATAGAGAAGGGAATTATTTATCAAATTAACACTATAAATAAGGCAGGCAGAATCTGTTCACTCTCTCACCCCTGATTTATGGCAGGAAAATGGATTTCCAGGCAGCTGCAGCTCCAGACAGCACAGCATCATTAGAGGAACATTACTAAAGTTTTGGATTACTGACCAAGATGCTGTAGTTACACGACTGGAAGGTGTTGGAAGCAATGGCCTTTGTTCTCTTGCTTTCCCCCCCTAGCTATAAACCTAACTTTTTGCATAATTTCCCTTATCTTTCAGGAAAAACTATTCAAATTATAATATTATCAGAAAATGTGCAAGATTGATCTGTCATCAAATCCTCTTCATACCTTGCTTAAGAAACAGTTCTTGTCTTTTAAAACAATGTTGCTCAGGAGGACACAGGGAGAGGGAAGGGAGAAAATTCAGAATGGTCTTAATGTGCAAAATGGTCAATATCCCTGAACAGAAGACACTTACTTCAAGAGGTGAGGAGGTAGAAATTGTGAGGACTAGATTTTAGGTTTTTTTTTTTTTTAAGAGATGGGCTCAAGTAAGTAAATTTGAAAGTAGCCTAAGAAACACTAAATTAGAAGAGCAATCTCTGCAATGTACAAAAAATGCAAACTTACATGCCTCTACACAGTTTAAAATCTCTAAGTAGTTATTGCCACTAAAGAGTGGGTTCAGCAGGAGTTTGAAGTGAATGAATGCTGCTTTCTATACCAGATTTCTAAACATTTTTGAGCCTGTTATTTCCCACACTCTCTATTCAGCTGCTCTGCTATATTGCCAGATCCCTTCCAATATAGTCGTATTTCCAAAATGGCAGAAAGACTTCTATTTGCTGAAGACTTAAAAGATGATTCCCAGGTTCATTTTTCACTGCTGCAAACAAAAAAACAATTTAAAAATTGTGTTTTCTTGAAGCTAATAATATATGGTTACTGTAGGAGATAGTATTTTGAGGATTTATAACTTTGTGACTTTACTGATTGAAATTATTATTTCTGTCATTTGTGACCATTTGCATAGAACTAGCCAAGTTACTTCAGAAAAAAAAAGCATACAAATGTATCAAAGTTTCCAGAAACGACCATGCAATTCTATAAACCAATATATCAGAATGAATAAATACTTTGGTTTAGTTTTCTATCTACTCAGTCAAAACCAACAATATTTCATTAATTCAGTAGTTGTGTGGTCTTGTTAGTTCCAAGAAATTGTGTTTACAGTATATTTAATAGAGAAAACAAGCCACTGTAGTATACTTAGTTCAGCCCTTCCGGAGAGCCTGTGTTTTAAACCATGGAAAAATATAGAAAAATACATCTGGATAAGCTCACTATTGTCTGAGAAAACTTTGCATCTTTGGCTAAACTAACCAGGATTTCATCAGGTTTCTTTTAAAACAGCAGAGATTCTTCAGTCAAATCTACCATCCTGAAGATGTTAGCAAGGAAAAGATAGAATTAGGCAAATTAAATGAACACCTACTTCCCAACCATAGCTGCAAAAGCAAAGCAGCTCCACCCAGTAAGTAAAACCAATGATGATATTGTTGTAACCTGAAGGCTTAAACAGCACAAGGACAAAATATTACAGGTGCTTCACAGAATACAGAAAATAATACCTTAATGGTGTGGTTTCAAACCAAGTAAGAGCTACTTGCCCTCAATTTTAAGAACTGTTTTCCTTTCATATTTAATTAATGGAGACTTTCTCTAAGGAATGCTGGAGCAAATTGCTGTGGTTTCNAGATACTACTCAGGGTATCTATTGCCTCCCCAAGCCAAGGGCCTTAAAGAAGCCAAAATATTTATCCTGATACTGAAGAAATAACAGGAATAAATCAAAGTAACGTCAGGAACAAACACCTACAGAGAATTTGAAATCTTTCAGATGTTTCACTGCAAAAGTTTGAAGAGCCTCTCCCTTACAGAATACTTATTTTTTTTTCTTGGCTTGTATGTGGTAAGTATTCTTGACAAATCCATAAATTTTAGTTTTGTCTTCAAAACAAGAAGTAAATGCAGCAAGTGAAAATCATGCTAAGGACCTTTCACTTGTCATTACGAGGAAAAAAAGCCCAGGTGTTCAATTAGACACATAAAGTTAATGCTGCAAAATAACCATTTTTTTTTTTTTCTTTTGAGTATTCTCTTTCCAAAATAGTCTCCTGTCAGCCCAGAAAACAGCAAAAATCACCAGCACCAAAATGATCTGGAATTACAAAGATTTATAAAAGACAACTTTTAGCCATAATAATGGACTATCACCTTGGCTTTCTTCCACGAATTTTCTTAAAAGTTGTTCCTCCAATTAATGTGATACATGACAGACAATAACATTTCTTAGGGCAAATTATATCAAGTCCAGAATTTTAGTCTGGCTTTAAAAAAAACACCCTGAAATTTGCTAAAACATAACGTTTAAAAATATATTTATCTTTCCATTATTTTAGTTTTGAATTTGGATGTAATTACCTGCCTTCCTTTAATTTGGATCAGTGTTTGCCAAGATGTGCTTTTGTATTATAAAATACTTGAAATAAGTGAGAATGTAGGTTTGTCTGTAAAAAAATCCTGCTCCTGATACATTTAAAGATATGAATAATTCTGTGATTTCAACAGGGAGTCTATAACAAGGCAAAACAGTAGCTTGCTGCCTGCTATATCCAGGCAAAACTGGAGATGGGATGCTCTGAAAACCTGTATTGTCATTTCACAGATGTTTCTGCTACAACATTTCAGCCTGGTTGCTGTAGATTGGTTCCTCCCTTCACCAAACTTGAGAAGAGAGGCAGAAGTT
Source organism: Scytalopus superciliaris (assembly GCA_013400415.1). Taxonomy (NCBI): domain Eukaryota; kingdom Metazoa; phylum Chordata; class Aves; order Passeriformes; family Rhinocryptidae; genus Scytalopus; species Scytalopus superciliaris. Next base: position 2,404,084 of record VXBX01009921.1, read on the forward strand.
TGTGTGTTCCATGCAAAGCTTTTGCAATAATTATTTGTCTGCAGACAATTTTATGAAATTGAGGAAGGAGTTTTCATCATTGCCTGGCTCCTTCCTCTCTCTGTCTCACCCATGAGGTCCCTGTGAGTGCTGCTGTGTGTCCTGCTGCCACTGGAGGCTGCAAGGCTGGGCTCTCAGTAAAACTACCCACATTTTCTGAAGTAATTTTGGGCTTTTGACCCCAAATTGCATAAAAAGGACTGAGAACTTGCTCAGTTCTCACAGGAACCCAAAATACGAGGAGTACAAAGGACTGAAAGCCCCCAGAATGCTCCACTGACCCCTAGCTTCTTCCTTTGTATGGCACCTCTGAGAATTCTCTCTATAGACATGATCTAATTGCCTCTTAAGAAATGTTTCCATTTATTTCAGTTGTGTATGGATCAGAACTTTTAGTTGCTCCAGGATATTTCTCATCTAATTCAGTAACTTTTTTTAAATACAGGAGAAGTTGTGATTTCTCCAGGGAAAAAGAGTCATGACCAAATGTGCTTTAAAGCAGCCAGAAAAAGCCAAGCCAGAGCAGGAAGAAAAATGAAGAGTTGGCTTCTGAAGAACTGGATAGATTTATGAAACATACTTCATCTTCTTTTGATGGAAATGTGCTAAAAATACTCCATGAGCTCGATACATTACATTAATACATTTCTGTTGGAAGTAGTCACATCTTGTTTGTTATGAAGGGAAGTGCTGCTACACACAAATGAAAATAGTTTTCTGCCTGAGAAAGCCAAATCATTTCAGCAATAAGAGTTTGGCACATGGGGCTGGGGTAAAAAAACATGCAACTAAAACTCAAAGATGGGGCATTGTACAGATTTCCACCACATTAAACAATGTAGAGAGTATTCAAATGTTTACCATGCTCGTGGGTCATAACATCAGTATTAATATTCAGGGATTGTCAGTGATGCTGAATGTATTTTGTTGTACTACAAAAAGAGGTTTTCAGGCAAATGCTGGTCTGTGGATGCTTTCAGGGCTTGTGTTAAAGAGATGCTATGCACCTGGAATGGGTTTGAGAATGACAACAATAAAAGACCAATTTTTGTAAAAGCATTCTATTGTACTAAGTAAATGTCTGTTACTTGTTAACATATATGAGGTTTGTTCTCCCAAACCTTTTTTAAAAAGCTTCTTTCAGTTATGCTGTGACAAAGGTGAAGGGACAGAATTTGAATGCACATGTATTACACCACAGCTGATTTACAAATATGACTGCTTTGCTTTAATGTAATTTTCATGACCTGCCAATTTATAAATTTCTATATTTTCAACTCAAATAGGTATAAAAGGCTGGAGAATTTCCATAGCTTTTTGCTTTTTGTCTTACTGGCTAGCTAGAGAGAGAATTATAACATTTATTATTTTTAGAATATGTTTAAGAAGTGTTATTTCTGCCAATAATTTGTTATAATTAAAATAGATCCCTTTGGCTTAACAAAAATTAAATAGGCAAGTATTAACGAACATTTGTCCCAGAGAAAATTGATTTGAGGGATTGTTTCTTAAATATGCCCTTGACCCTTTTTTTTTTTTTTTGAGCTTCTCATACTCATTTTCCCTCAGAGTTTCTAAACTATGCACAAGGCAGTGGCATATCCCATTCCTACAGGTGATCTTCCTTGAAGGTACATCTCGATGAGCACTTGCCTTATTTCCACAGCTGTGTGGTTTGTGATAACATGGTCTCCTACTTGCAGTGTAACCAAAATGCTCCTGGCAAATCACCCACTGACCACACATGGCATTATGGCTTTAAGTTAATACACAAGTCCACAATAGTCACCAAGGTAAGGAGCCAGGCACACCAGTACAGGCTGATTTATTTCTTATTGGCAAGAGACAAGTATGGGAAGCAAATCAATACATGTTAAGCCTGTGTAAAACCTTGCACAGAGAGCCTAACCCATCTGCTCCACACTATCCTGACACCCTAAGCTGACTCCTGTGGTTACACAGGAGAGCACTGCAGTAGCATATTTTCATTGTATTACATCACCAAGGCTGTTTTCAGTATTTCACTGATAAAACTACTCACTGTGAACTCTGCATTTGAAACAAAATGAGTCCTATAATTTCCTTTATTTCCCAAATGGAATTACTCAGAGATGCTTTTTACTTGGTTAGCCTTAATTATTTAAAAGGAAATAGAATAGTTACGGACCAGTTCTGGTTGCATTGCATGTGAATACATTCAGAGAAACAGCTGAAGGCAAAACTACACTGACAGATAATTTTATAACTGAACCTAGTGAGAAAGGGAGAGGATAGAGCCATTAAAAAACCCCCAAAAAACCTAAAAACTCATTTTCAAACTTTATGGTCTCACTTGTGTGTCCACTTCCTGAAGGCAGTGAATCAGTTTTACTCTGATGAATTAGGCTGTCATTTTCCTGGTTCATGATATTGTGTCAAAACATTAATTTGAAGTGAAATGGAAAAATTATATGTCATATGAATATTTTGAAGAATTAACCCCCCTGCCCAAATAACAAAATGATACCAGTGAAATTTTTCAGTGAAAAATTATGGCATTTTTAATGTCATTACTTTAAGCCTAAGTAAAAATGTATGTTTTAGAAGAAACTTAATGGAGGGCAAAAGAATCAGAAAGAGCTTTCAGCTGTTAGGGAGCTACAATTCTAGTTAAATATGTCTATACAGACATTTAACACAGAGATCCATCTCTCATATTTTAGAATGGTACTGCCTCATGAAAAGAAGTCAATAAAACTAATATTACCTGATAAAAAACTTACTTCTTCCAATACATATTATGTTCCCAGAATTGTGGAGAAATTATGAGGATGTTTTAGGATTGGGGCATTATGGAACCATAAAGTTGCAGTTCTACCTGTTTTTTTTTCCGTAAAGAATTTGTCATCCAAGAATTTTCAGACACGTAAACAATACAGAGAGCACTGGGAACTACAGAATACTGATGGTTTATCATACAAGATAAAGCTCTTTTTTTCCCCTGCTGTAACTGCCAGGTCTGTCCCCTCTCGAACCAAGGCACAAACCTGCACAGTAACTAGAAGAGTCACTCAAGGCTAAGTGCACATTCAATGCCAGCAAGTAATGCATACAGAGAAAAAACAGGGCTGATCAAAAGAAGTCAAGAGATTGGATGGCCTATTGGACTCCATAAGGAGTTGAGCTTTCAATAGTTCCTGTAACCAGTAGTAAAAGGGCAGCACATGGACCTGCCTCACACTGAGATAATCCAAGTCCCCAGGCTGTAGATATCAAACGAGCAGAGGGAATGATGTCAGAAACAAGGCTCACACTAACTGTTCTGGGTCTGCAAAAGATGCCTTTCTAGCTCTGTCACCAAACCTGTTCTGGGATGGGACAGTGAGTAGTTTGCATTTTCACAGTGCTGCCTTATGGTAGTTATCATCACGTTTATCAGTTTTAATAAATAAAATTATTTTAAAAAATTTGCAAACCCCTTCATCTTTTACTATCCACCCAGCCTGTTTTGTTTCCCGTGTATTCTTGGGGTCAATAGACCACTGAGATATTTGGTGCACCAGCCTACTACACCTTTATTCTATCTCTCCTGCCCTTCCCTCTTCACCTGTTCTTTGTCCAGGTTGATCTGTTCTTTAAAAAACTTAAAGCCCTCTTGTAGCTGTCCCCTTGATTCTACTGTAAAGTTATTGCTAAATTACTTAGTTTTATTCATATGATACAGTGATTACTTTGCTTCAGACCTGAGCAAAAAATAAATACGATGATAAAATAAGAAAGTTTTTCTTATAATCACAAGATACACTAATGAAAAAAAATTACATCAAAACATGAAAACCATATTGACATACAATACAAAACCAGTCAGATGTTCTTGATAATTTTAATAGATAAAAGTGAAGTTTATATATCATTTCAGTCAGCTGAGACTTTTAATATGCAAAAATCACCAGTGGATTGAGTTGCGATTCTGTTTTAGGTCATATATTTGACCCTGATAAGGTTTAGTAAAACATAAAGACATTTAATATAAAAGATTGTGTCCCACAAATAGCTTACTAAGAAATACAGATACAAGGAAATAAGCTACTCACATTCTAAGTGGCCTGTGCTGAAAACACTGAGTATCTTTTGTTGTAATATGAGTCTTTTTTGTAAAAAAAAAAAAGAATTTCTGCCACTTGCATTGTAATTTATTCAAATTTATACAACAGACTAATTTAGCAGAAAAGGAAATAAGATTCTTCTGTATTAGGTACTGAGTTATATTATGCTTTTAAAATGTATAAGCCCAGAGGAATATTATAATGTTAATTTGGATAGTATTTAAAAAGTAATTACTTTTATACAATAAAATAAGTCTACTGAATACTAATCCCTGTGTCATGTGCTTTCTTTGAACCAAAGTTACATAAAATAGAGAATCCATTTGTTTAAGTGATTTTAATTTAGATTCATGGAAGACGTTCTCATCTACAAAAATGTCTGGTATTTTTAGCTCAAGTAATTTAAAATCCTTACTGTATTAAAACCAATGTTAAAGAAAGGTATTTACACTTGCTGGATAGCACTGAGCTGAGAGAATGAGGGAGAGGAAATTTTAAACACTCTCCCCAAGAAAGGGTGGTTTGGTTTGCTGAGCACAGGCACTGATACAAGGAGCACTGGCACAGACCATACTGGGCAGGTCGAGATTGAGTGCCCCTAAACAAAAGCTGATTTCATCTATTCAAGCCTTTTCAGAAAAGGGGCAATGCTCAAAAATTTAATTTGCATTTCAGTCAAGAGAAGACTGAAGGATATTGAAACGTAGAAAGCATATTTTGTCCAATTACTTGAAGCACACAAACCATTAATCTCCTGTCTCTGATGATCTTCTCAATACCCAGAGGGCATCCATCTTGGGACATCCTCAGAAAGCAATAGGCAGATGTTTTATAATATGTTTCATTTATTAAATTGTTATCTTCTTTTTTTCCTTGTTGAATCAATGCTTATTTCTTTAGCCAACATCTCCTAAGGTTGACTATCTGTCTGAATGATTTTGTTAAAAACACTAGGTATCAAAGTTGGATATTTAGTCATAAAAGCAGAGATTATTTCCATCTGAATCAAAATAAACCAATAGATGAGACAGCCACAGATGATAATTTGATTACTTTTGTCAACATATCATAAAAGAGATTTTTACAAGAGAGAGCATTTTGAAACTGCTCTCAAGAAATCAGTTTTGCATGTAACCATTTGAGTTGTTCTGAGCAAACTCACTCCCAAAGCCAAGTCACCAAACCTTTTCCTGGGGTTCAACAGGTCACAATTAACCCCCTTTGCTTGGAGAAGTGTCCTGTGTGAAAGGTCACACCCAGCTCCTTCTGAGGCAGATGGTGGGAACAGAGCAGAGTCAAAAAGCCTAAGCTCTTCAGTTCCCATCTTTCTGACTGGAGCTGTCATATCCCTGAATGGAAAGGAGTCCTTGTGCTATCCCAGTTCTTAATTTGGTCTTGTCAAGCTGAACATCTATTAACTATGTTAGTTTTTAGCAAGAATAGGAAGCCCTTTTTAAAACATATTCTGGTCAAGTTACAGCCAGTGCAGATGAACCATGTAAGAATTCTTTCCTGTGGTGAAACTCAGGTTGATTTATGCTAAAATGCGAAATGTTAAGAACCTTTCTGCTCTCCTAGGCCATTTACATATGCCCACTCTATATTCATTAGTTTGACATTCACTACTCTTATTCTGTCAGCAGAAAATTGATTTGATTTTCACTCTTGCTATTACAATGTCACAGGTATAATAGCACTATGAACAGCACAGCAGATTTACAGATGGAATAAAATATGATTTCTGAGGAGTAATTACTGGTAGGAAACTGAATTTTAATAACAACTTACAACTGGATGACAACTAAATATAATTATTTTATTCATTATCATGATTTATAGATGAATCATTGGAGGAAAATGCCCTACTACAAGCTTATCTCTCATCAAAAACACTATGAACATAAAGATACAGTGAGTGATTGGCTTCTTGAAAAGGACAGTAAGGGCAAGAAGCAAACAAAGAGAAAAACAGTAGAAAAGCTGCTGCCTATTTCAAATCACTAAGAGCTACCACACTGGAAAAGCTTGTTTTCAAATTTGAATGTGATAACAAAGTGAAACCATGCTCTGGTTTTGACACAAATATGACCAAGAAATAGTAAATTTTGAGAAGAAATATGGTATATCTAATTAAAAAACACCCTGTGAGGGAAAATTTTGTGGGATTGAATGAAATATTTCTAGAATTGTGATCCAGTGAAACCCTAGGCAGGGTGTGATCCAGTGAAACCCTAGGAGCTGCCATCACAGCATGGGCCCCTCTGGACAGCCAACTGTGACTGTAAGCTCCTGAAAGGCAAAGAGGTCTGCAGAGCCAGAGCCAGCCCATACAAACAGGTGATCATCTGTCCAAGCTGCCAACCCAACAGAGGCTGAGAACATGGAGAGAACATGGACTGTGCCCACCAGAAGCAGAGCTCTACATGTCACAAATCCGGTCACCTCCTTTTAGGGATGTTTGTGACAGTGGTAGTATCCATGTTTCTTACAGAGTGGTCAGATCACTTACTCAGCACATGGAAAACTGTCATCAAGGCTCACATCAAATCCATAACCTCCTTATTCCTAGAGTACTCCAGCGACGAGGCTATTCTAAGTGACAGAAGAATTGTATGTCCCTTCTGGGGAAGACCTTTGCAGGAAGCAATTCAATATTAATCAGATCAAACTGGAGCTGAAGGAGTACATGACTTCATAGCCTAGTACTTCAGATGTTAATTTACATTTAAGGAGTTTTTTATCCAGTGAATGTATTGTGAAAGTACAGTCAAAGTTGTTGATAAAATTCTAGGAGCAGAAACCAGGACTCAAGTTTGCTGTTTCCCAGATGAACTTCATCATCTCATCCTATGAAATGAAGCCTCTAGAGATCCTGTTTGGTCCACACATCTCCAATCTTTCCCCATAAAAGATCATTCAGAGCAGAATGAGTAACTATTCCACTACCAAGTCAGAAGACCTTGGTAATTCAGTGTTTTATCAAGAGACACCTCTGGATGAGGTTTCTTAGGGTAAGGATCACTGTCTGCAGAGTGTGGTAAACACACGTTTTCTTTCTATGACCGCAGTATAACTGTCCTTTCAAAGAATACACAGAGCTTCCCTACAATTTTGAAAGAAAAGAGCATAAATGCCCATATCTAGGAATGAACCCAAATAATAGTAGGCATATCCTAATTCCAGAAAGTCGTTTCAAGTATAACACAGAGTATTACACTGGCTAGTTGAAGGAAGTTTTATATATCTCAGATCCTACCCCAAGGCTCCCAGCCCCTCCTCAGACACTGCACAAGAAGCCAGCATACAGCATTGTCATTTTATTTTGGGAATCAAGCGTATAAGAAGTTAAGCCCTATATTGGATTTGATGCAATTATTTTCAAAGTATGCTGGGACACACATACAGATGAAGTCATTATATTATCGACCGTAATTAACTAAAATAAACATATACTTTTCTCTCTGAGGATCAACTAAAATGTAATGAAAATCAGTGAGCTCACAGAAGCACATGCAGCTATCACAGGGATAGAAATTATTTTACAGTGAATGATTGTATTAATTAATATAGTTTACCAGAGGCAACTCAAACTTTCATTTGCAACTCATCACTTTTATGTACTTGAAGATATGTTTCTATTAGCAAAAGTAGTAATTCCTTTGTTATGATACATTTTGAAAACTGAGCGGGTGCTATGAATACACATTAAGCACAACCAGAAAAATATAACTTACAGGGAGGGCTTCAGACCAGAGGCACTTCTTCAGCCGTAACACTAATACTGATGTGATATTAGCTGCTTCAGTAATGAAGAACATTTGGCATCCTTGCACTCAGTAGTTGGAATTCATAACAGAAATCAGGCAAGCTCCATTATTTGGATTTGTCCTAGCGAATTTATCCCCAATTCCTGGCTATCCACAAAAGTTTAGGTGGCAGAAATACTTTCACAGAGCATAACTGAAGCTAAAAAAGTACCTGTTGCATATAATACACTAAAATTTTACATAGTATAAGTTTGGATTTGCCAGGGAAGCATAGGTAACAGCTCAAAAAATATCAAAATACAATATTGAAAACCTGAGAATTTAAGATAACTTTTATAATGTGGGGTCTCTTATTCTTCTGTTCCAATATGACTATTCTGAGTGCAAGATCTTCAGAGTAAACATAAAAGATTTTATATCAAAGGAAGTTTTAAAATGTTCAAGATTATTCTGTTGCCACAGAAGAACACTGTAGTCTTGAAAATGCTCCCTTTAGAACTGTCCCAGATAATTGACAGGATGAAAAAAATATTGTTTGTTAAATTATCACCTAGTAGAGCCTGTAAATAGATTGAATTTTCTCCATTTCCTTAAATTGGCCTACCTAATTAGCTGGTTAAACGGCAGAGCAGATTGCAAAACACATACCTAGAGGATAAATAACCTGAATGAGCTCCAAAAATATATTTCTCTTTATCTACTATAGTGCCATAAGCTACAGCTCACACAGATAAACCTTTTTCCATCTAAACTTCAAACTCTTATCTTCATGTTACAGCCTACAGAGCCTAAACTGTGATTTAGTGAGCAAAGTAGTAGAAAAGACTGACTAGTTCTGATAAAACACAGTCCTGAGATTACTAGGGATACAAACTCATCTGGGTATCTCTGTCCTCTGACAGACATTTGATAGATATATTGCAACCTTTTTAATTTGTAGTACAGAATTTTCCTTCTTGGTCAGCAAAAGCTTTGAAAGAAACTGGGAGACGTTGACCCTTTGTGGATTACAGGGGAAACAAGCAGCTCTGCCTTTTGCTGGTGCCACACAAATACCTCTGCTGGCTGGTTAATTTGAGTCCATGAGGACGCATGGAGCAAACTCCAGTTGCTGTTTATTAGAAGACTGAGGATTAATCTTTTTTTTCTTATAGGTAAAACCTACCAGAGCATACTTTTTTTTTTTTTTTTTTTAATTTTGGATTTTTTTTTTCTCTGTGGATATTCTTTCAGGACACAACTAGCTGAAGATGATGGGCCTGTGATTGCTAAAATATCGTGTGGGTTGCAGAGTTGAGGCTGGGTGCATCTCTCTGTGTCCCTGTATCCTGCACACCATGTTAGCAGCCATTATAAGTTTTAGTTCACACTTACTGAAAGGTCACAGAGGCCAGAAAAGTTCATCTTCCTTCACTTCTTTTAGTCTTCCCTGATAATGATTTAGCACATAAAAGTTTTATACTTTCAGAAGTCCACTTTCTCTTTAAAATTATTCTAATAATCAACAGTTAGACCAATTTTTAGTGGTTGTCCAACACTGGTAAACTGAAATTCTTAAATTGCCTTTTTACTTAAGATTTAAACCAGCAAGCAAAAAATCTTGAGTTAAAAAACCTGTTTTGGTCTTTGAATTTGTACTTTCTGCAGTCTTTCAAAAGGAGTAATTCTCAATATTTAGAAATTACTAACACATACTGATTTGCAGATAAATGGGGCCTTTGCTTTAAACTTGATACTTGTCTTCACTGACTAAAATAACATGATGTGAATGTTCAGTAAGTTATATAGTTTAATGTTCATGTACTCAGAGTCTTAAAATTTAAGTTTGGTAACAGGTGAATGATATTTCTTATTAAATATTAACAGATCTGAGCTGCAGATTAAGGCTGCTTTAGCTGGTGTTATACATCAAACTGTTTTTAGAATGGAAATTGAAGTTTAATGAATTTGAAGAAAAACACCACTTTATAATTGATTTGCTATGTGGCACAAAGGAGAAAGGATTACAGGTGTTTTGTACTTCTAACACTAAGTGATTCATTAACCTGTGGTAACAGGCCCTGTATTTTAATGAGCTGAATGAATAGTTTTCCTGGTCCCTCTGTTCCTCAGTGTTTCAGAACTGACTGGTAACAAACAATTGCACACTTTATGGATTCAATCCTGGTTTTACAGTGAATTAAACTGAGAACACTGCAATCAGGGCATCTTATCTGAGATCATATTTACCAAAAGCTGACCTGGCAGTCAAAACCAGTGTGGTATCAGATTTGTAGTTTGCTACTTCAGCTAACTCAATAGGATGACCTTTGTTAAGGCAAAGTGGTGGTAAATCTGTACCACAGGCTGTCACTGATAAAATTGTAATTTCTTGAACTTTAAAGGAATGTTCCTACCTCATACATGTTCTTACCTAAGACAGAAGGTCTTAGATAAAGATTCACTCCAACGTAGTATTTTTTATTTCAAGCATTGTCCTGATACTGTTATATCCTAAACAAGTTGTTCAGGGGCTGCTAAGGCCAACATGTCGATTGCCTTATTTTTTTTTTTTTTGCCACACAACCTCCATAAATGAATCCCACATTGGTGTTACCTATTTAACAGAGTCATATTATATATTGAAAAGGAAGCAGAAATTTGTGAATGAGGACTATGTTAAATCTAAACTCAGTCTACACAAAACATCCCCTGGGGGCAAACCCCACATTTATAATAGCAGGGAAAATAGGGAATTTGTACATTTATCAGTAGAACTCTAAAAATTCAGAGAAAAAGAAAAACCTGTCTCCATATTCTCCGCTGTTACTGAAGGTAAAACACAGGGCCATATAGGCTGATAAGGCTGTGGTCCAGAGGTTTCTGCACTACTGGAACTGAAGAAGAGCCCTGTGGCCTTATGCTTAAGCTTTCTAATTTATGTCAGCAATAAAGCAGGATACTCAGTGTAAGTGTGTAATAATAGCATAAGTTATTTTGAAGGATGACACAAAATTGTATTTGCTACAACCTACTTAATTGTTCCCTTTGGGCATCAGTGGCATTTTGGAAAAACAGCTTTTTAAAGGGGTAGTTTGTTAACACATGCATCTGCTGTTTTCCTAACTCCACTGTGCATTATGCCACATTATGAAACTATTTCTCAATAAAGGGTAATTATTTGTTACTGAAGGTGTGGGAAGTAATACTAATAACTGGTACTTCAGTTTTGAGTCAGCATAAAAAAGTAGCATCTATAGGTTAATTATCAACCTCCTTGCATCTCCAAGCATAAATAGATTTTTTCTTCATTCTTCAGTCAAAAAGAGCTCTCTTGCATCAAAACTTATTACATTTAATTTTTTTTTAACCCGGTATCACAAACCAAACCCCTCATTCATCTTCACTTTTATTGCACCTGCTGTGTCTTTGGCTGATGGTGCTTCAGCTTAGGGCATTCTTGATCTTTTTGTGCTGATAATTCCAGATTCAGACTTCACTGTCATCCCAAGTCAATGTCCCCTGACTGGCCATAAGTGCAGAATGGGTCAGACCGAGAAAAGCAGGGAAAGATAGAGATTGCAAACAATAAATGCACCGAGTAGTTTGTAGAAAAGCTTTTCTTTACGAGAGTCTGGGTGAAACCAAATGAGTTCATTGTGAAGATGCCCACAGTGCACAATACAGAGCAATTAAAACTCAAGCATAACGTTCCTACAGGACAAGGCACATAATAGTAGCAGGATAAATCACCACCAGTGTGCTCACCCACGACAGCAGCACAACCCAGTACTCCTCCTGGACAGCTTCAGCCTCTTCCACAGAGAGGCTGAGCAGAGTTTTCATCCTTATACCAAGTTACAGCATGTACCTGCTTGGGGGATATATATACACATGGAGCTGTCTTAACACAGACATAATCTGATTCCTTAACTCTGAATGACTGCTGAAAAATAAGACACACCAGGACTAAAATGGAACAAGACAATGTGGCATAAGCTGAGTAGCAAATTCACCTCCTTCATTCAGCTAACAGCACGGACTACAAGGTATAATAAATTCTTGAGTCTGAACGCTACAGGGCCTTGCAAACGGCTATATGTATGTCACAGCTTGTACTCTAAGTACTGTATATAATCAATCAATGGGATAAAGTAAGTGAGGCTTGAAATTAAGAGTGTGCACAGAAAGGTATAACTCATGGTAGAAGCAAAGAAACAAATGCAGGCTGAACTGAAGAGAGACCAGACGCTATAAGATTAACGTGCCTGAAAAAATACAAGCATATGGTGAAAACAGAATGGCAAAATTCATGATGTAAAAGGCATGAGGATTGATGCAGAACACCAGGAACCTGGAGATTTAGAGATGAGAAATGAACTAAAGCACTACTGGAGCCCTTCCCAAAGTGGAAACAGTAAGCTTGCCAGAGAACTCTCCTACATTTTCACAGGACTACTGAATACCTCTAGCTGTCAGGTATCAAACAAACCTACCAGAAGATGAGATGAGATCTGATTACCTTGTCATACATGGTAAAGTTTGACACCATTATTATAGTCCCTTCTTCCTGACATAAAATCAACAGAACAAACAACAGAACTTACTGCATTCTGAATTTTTATCCAATATTGCTGTTAGGCTTTAGACAAAGAATTCTTCTGGGCATTTTGTGATCCAAGTGCACCAGTTCAGATGAAGAAAATTCTGACTATTTTCACAAGTATTTTATAATGGTCCTGGAATTTTTAAACTACTCTCCACTTAATTAATAACTTCAACAAGCCCTCTGGATCTGCCCTTTTAGGCTTTTTTCCCCAGTTTTTCTGGTTTTCTTTATCTGTGTTCCAAAAGACTGTATCATCCTTTCTGTCATTTCCTGTGCACCTCCAAGATCTCAACATATGTTCAAACTTACCCTTTTTAAATCTAGAATCTAGCAACTTTTTTCTCTCTATTCAATACAATGCCATTGAAATTTGTGTGAATTATCTGTGTTCCACCATTTAATCCTGTGCTGGTTGCTCTTTTGCCCCTGGGGGAATGCAAGGAGCAGCTTAGAGCACAACTGTGGAAAATGCTAGGAGAAAACTGTAACTTGTTTCCTTCCTCCAGTGACTATGTGCCCATTTATGAAGAAATAGCTCTGATGATCCTTTAAATGTCAAAAGTCTAGAGCTAAAACATTCATCAGGATGCCCCAAAACAGTGGATGATGTGGTGGCCTTTAAACTGGTGCAACAACATCCCAGAACAGCCCAGGTTTCATCCTAAGGAGAAGAGTAGGGCACCAGCAAGGGGCTAGGAAAACAATTTTAGTGTGACAGAACAAAATAACTGAAGGAAGTGCAAAGTTATTAATTAGATCATTTTTTCATCAATTTGTTGTTCTGATTTTCTACCTGAATTAGTCTAGATATATATGATAGCAGTTTCTGTTTTCCACGAGTCAGAGCCTTCACTACTGAGTAGGCAGCTGAGGGCTTGGCTCTCCCACATAATCAACACACTTTCTCAGCGTGTCCTTCTGGGCATTAATGTTTCACCCACTCTAGTTTAACCCTTTTGGTAAAATCTGACATATCTAGGAAACTAGGGTGTTCCCCAACATACACTAATATTTCTTTCATAACCAATTGGTAATTATTATTTGTAGGGAGATAAGCTATGACATATGTAATGAAGAACACAAGCTATAAAATAACAGCATTTGTGCTGTAATATAGCAGGTATATTAAGTATTACACTATAAATACTGATTTAATGTTGCAAATATGAGTAACGAGGGTTTCTAGCCAGGCATTTATCTACTCCCAATATTTGTAGGAGTGGTACCACGTTGTTCCTGCACTCACATCATTCTGCATAAGCTGAAATCTGTATGGTCTAAATTTGAAACAGCCTTACACAAACAGCCCTCTCACTTAATGAAGTGTCCAGGGAGCATAAGAGGAAAAGCTGCATTCTGTGTTCTATGCAAGCAGTAGTGGAGGATTCATTATGAGGACACAAGCCTTAATGTACAATTTTCATAACATAAAACTTCATTTTCTTTAAAAGAATTGTAAATATATATTACTATTCCACCTGCCACTCAACATATAACTACTACTGTAATGTGTACTTTGCCCCAAAAAGGCATATAAATGCAACTGTAATGCTACAGACACATTAGCATTCATTAACAGGAAGCACTAAAGAAAGACTACTTTAATGTTTATCTCCTCTCATTGTTATTCAGCTCACTGTGTAGTTACCCTGCAAAGCAGGCTTTAAGTTCCTATTTACAAGGTTTAATTAGAATTTAGATTTGAAATAAAAAAATTAGATACACAGAGCAAGTTGCACAGAATAAGCATTTTATCCATTGTACTAAAACTTAACTCTTTCTTGTGAATAATCTGTGCTATGCTGATCTATGCTGAAATGCCAATATTCACTGGCAGCCCCAGAACACTGACAAGCAGTAAAAAGATACAGTGTGCCTGCCATGGATGTGATGCTGAACAGACACAACAGTCCAGAAGAGGATCCAAAAATATAGACAGCTAATTCAAAGGGAGAGAAATAAGAAAGATCTGTAGTCACAGCTTATCAAATAAAGATAAATACATTATCTTAAAAGCCAGTATGGTGGTTTTTTGCATGCTTTCCCACAAGATTCCTGTAGTAGGAAAATTTGCATTGCTCAGTGCAAAAATGAAGCCAGTTAACAAATTCTTCCTCTTCATCTGGTCCTTCTATAGTGGATAGCAGCAGTACCCATTGAACCAATGACCTCTCAAACTCTACAGAAATTGCTTGTCTAAAAGCAATTTTACCATTTCTCTATTTTAGGAGGCTCAGTGAACCTTAAAAAGTGGCTACAAGAGGTGGCTGAGCTGATTGTTCCTGCCCAAGTGGGAGGTTTCCCTCCTCTCCCTCATTTCTCTCAGCTGGAGTCCATCCCGCACTGTGGCCACTTTCCACCACTTGCAAGTGGCAGCAATGATTGTCTGAAGGAACATCCTGCATCTGTGTGTAGCTGCCCAGGGGAAGGTGATGTCTCACAACTGGGTCAGTCATTGAACTCTTTCAGTGCAGGATCTAGCAAGGTTTAGAGCTTCCCTGCTGTCAAAAGGGATGAGTGATTAAATCAGCTCATAGCATCTCACACAACTCTAGAGCAAATATTTCTACATGGGATTCATTCTCATTGCTTGCACTCTCAACCTTATAAAGTGTTGCCTATTGCTGACAAAATACCTCAAACACCCTCCCCCCAAAGTGCTGCTGCTGCATCTCCATCGCACACGGCCTGTCCCTGTGTTGAAAGTCAAACATCTGTGCCCCTCTTCCACCGGGAAGCCTCATTGATGGCTTTGCTCTCCATTCTAGTTATTTGGCTGCAGTTCTGCTGTGGCATACACAGAAAACATAATTTAATGTTTTAGAAATTCAGGCTGGAATAAGCCATCACTTTTTCCACCTGTGAATTCCATCAGCAGGAGCAAAAGATATGATAATTTTCCAAGAACAAAGTCCATTATGGGTGCTTTATCTTTATTCTTTGTGTTCCAAAACATGGGAACAGAACACAACCTTAACAGTGCCTAAGAGAAGGACACACAGAGCACATCATCAGCATTAGAAGACTGTCACCCTGCAGCTTCAACTCAAAGAGATTTTTAACACTAATGTTAGTCAACTAATGAAATAACCATTTAAAACTGTTTATTCTTGCTGTATTCAGTAAAAACTCATTCTAAAAATAGAAAGGTCCACATTTAAGAACTTTAATTAAGTGCTTTAAAAAAAGTAGTATTCATTTTTGCTCATATCCTACAAGAATGGTGCAGTTCTAGAAGTGGTTTCTAGTTTAAAAAAGGCTACATTTTGTTCTTTGGCTTCATTTACATTATTTTATGTGAATATTATCACCAGAGGGTTCTTTTCTTCCTAAAACAGGATTTCAACTTTTTCAATTACAAGCAAACAAAAGTCCTATTTCCCTGTGTTAGCTGTATTTTCAGGAATTACTGACCAATGTAAACAGTGATAGACCCAGCATTACCATTTAAACAACCAGCATGTATAAAACAGGAAATCTACATAGAAAAACAAGAAGACAGTTACCAGAGGATATATTTTTGTCATATAACCATCAGTTTGTGTTTCTATGATGTCACTAGAAAATATCTGAGGGGTAAAATACAAGAAGTTAAGCTAACTATTTACATCTTAATTAACTTGAGTTTCAGAGTGTGACAATTTCAAGAGCTCCTCAGCTGTAGGAAGGGATGCCCAGCACACCATTAACAATGCCGAGCCCCAGGCAAAGCACACAGCTGGTAGAGTCTGTGCTGGTGGCTGTGCCTCTCCTGTTCCCTGCCACAGGTAGCTTTAAAACTACTAATATTTCTTTTCAATGCACATATAACTACTTTTTAGGTTTCAGTACAGGTTTTCCTTTCCTGTTCCCAGAGCCAAGACCCCTATCAGAGCAGGCTTGTGTGCTGGACCATGAAATCCCCAAAAGAGTTACTTACTGTGGAGCTAATTGCAGCAACAACAAAAACAGGAAAGCAACGTTTTATGCATAATCCATATGCAGCATATCTAAAATTAATCCAGCAACAAAAAGTACAGATGGAAAGAGCCCAACTGTTGCTATTCTGATGCTGACAGCTTTCAGAGGAGGACCAGTTTTGTGTTGTGTTTTTTTTTT
>VXBX01009921.1:2430786-2543060 GCA_013400415.1 Scytalopus superciliaris
TCCTCCTGGAAATACTTGGCCAAAATATTCATTAAGTGCTGATAAGAAAAGTTAAGAAAATATGTCTATATTCCAAAGTGAAATTAAGATTTCTCTCCCTACCAATAAGAAAGCTTTTCTGAAACATTGCCCTTGATGAAGCAGATATTGAACAGTGACAGGACTCATTTACTTGGAAAACCATGCAAGTTTTCAAGCAAGCAAGTATTTATCCTTCTCCAGGATTGTTTCACTAGTTGTGATACGCTCTCCAGCAGTACTGGTTTTACAGGTGAGATCAAATTCCTGAACTCATCATATTATCTATAGAAGCAATCTTAGGGTGGCACTGATATCATGAGGAAAAAGGAGGAGAGAAAAAGCAGGAGATAAGAAAATAATTTGGTTAAGCAAATCATTATAATTACTTTTGGTTTGCTTGAAATTGAAGGAGAGTATTTAATATTTTGAAATTCCCAAAAATATTGTACTTGGAATTATTTAGGAAAGAAAATAGAATCAGCAACTTATTAGCACAGAATTTGACATCAGTTGCAGCTTGGGACTTTATTCTCTTTGAGGGGGTTCATGTTCTAGGGTTTTATCATCTCACAATGGAATGTGTATTTCTCTCTAAACAAAGGCTAGAGGATAACAATTAGGTAGATAGCAGGACAAAAAATAAAAAAGGAGTTTGAAATGTCATGATTCTGATACATTGGAATTCAAAGTGAGATGAAAAGCCTGGATTCTACTTTGCCTTGTCATCTTAATATCACATATTTACCTGCACGGAAACCTCAGGTTCAGCAAAAAATCTTGAGACTCTTAACTAACAGCTTTGAGAATACAGCTGAAGTAATTATGTAAAAATAGGTTTGAATAGAGAATTGAAGTATTCAAAAATTTAAACCCAAATTCTATTTTCTGTGGTTATTAAAAAATTATCTTAAGATCCTCGAGTTTGTCAGAAACTGTGATGGTTTATAAATACAAGACCGCTAGTAGCATTAATTTTATTACAATTAAGTAGAATTGCAGCACAATATTTCTTTATGAGGTTTCTCTGTTTCTTTACAGAGTTAGTGGCATAAAATGAAGGTAATTATGTTTACTTCCTTTGTAAAGTGATTTGTGATCTACCAATGAAGCTGTTGTATGAAAGAGGTAAGTATATTATTACTAAATCATGTGGCTCGGTACATTAGTAATGCAATTATCTCCTCATAAGCAAGGAAAAGAGTGACTTTGCTGCTCATGAACTGAATTCACAACACTATTTCCACTGCTGCATCTCACTATTTAACAAAAACCTAATGCTCATCTATGACATTCAGCTGTTCAAGAATTCAGGTATTTTTAGTGTTAAAATATTTTAAAAATATTATAAGAATAATATAAAACCAAAATTAAAATTCATCCATACTGGCACTTCAACTATAGAGAGTAATTCAGTAGCACTTATGTGACATGGATGCTTGTTTTCAAAATGTGTTTGAAGAAAATTTGCATTCCAGGTAAAGTTGAAGACCTAACACACAAGAAATTTACCTAATAACCAGAGTCCCATCAGCAGGGTCAGGTTTTCCTTGGATTTGTCACGGTAGGAATGAATTCAGCTTGGGCAGCCTGTTCTCACCGCCTATTACCTTACAAACGAGCAAGAGTAACGATGCCTTGTGTTCGGCACAGTCCGAGTTTTGCACTGCCCGTGGCCAACCCTTGTTGGATCAACCCCTGGACTGCACAGCATCCTTCCCACAGCCACCTCCACGGTGGGAGCTGCGCTGGCACCCCCTGGCACCACTGGGAGTGCTGACAGGGATTCAGTCAGAGGCCCTCTTGCTTTCAGGCCAACTTGGCTGTGCGTGACAAGCACCAAAGGGTGACAGTGTGCTCCGCCCTCAAATCTCAGAGGGGCTACAGTCATTCCTGATCTGATCCAAGGTAACTGAGGGAAGAGTCAGGATCCCGTTTGTGCAATGAGCGAATTCAGCATCAACATATTCCTGACAACGTGTTTTTTTAATCATAGCACAAAGTTGTCTCAGCAAATTCAGTTTCAGAAAATCATTAACTTTCCCAGAACTTTTTTCCCCTAAAGGGCTTGTTTACAGCTATTTGGCAGGTTTAACCTGTGCAATCCCTGCAGATCTATCCATGATGATTTTCACTTGTTTTGCACATTTAGGGAAGCTGGAGATTAAACTGTAAGTGAAGTAAACTCTGAATATAAAGCATATTTATTGGTACAGCTTGATTTCAAGTTTTAACCTTCACTATTCCTTGTCAGACCTCCTAGACAGTGAAATGACATCTAATCTAGCAAATCAATAGCAGAGAATTGATTCATACAAGAGTCTATGATTTAAATAACCTATGAGTTTGGTTTTGGCAGCTGTGGACACAACTAACAGTAGCCACTGATGTTTCAGCTTAAGGTCAACTTCAGCATTAATAGCATAAGACTCTCTAACGGCAATTTAGTTTAGATTACAGTTTCAGTGGTTTATTTAATGTTCTTCTGCCTTTCAAAATGCTGTTAGTCATTAAAACATGATTTAAATTCTGCCCCATGACAGCCAAAATGTATACCAATAATACACCATATTTAATATTATATTTATCAGTTTCCTGTGATAGAGGAAAATAGAAAAGAAATATTGCTAATCATGACTGACACCTAATTCTCAGTATTCAGGTATAAAATTTAAAAGTATGTTATAGATTAGCAGTCTCTTCATATACTTCATGACAATTTCCTGACATGAGTTGACAATAAATAATTTTGAGTCACAGATATTTCTTTAATGGGAAACTGACAAGGGCAAGTTAATATCTCTAAAGGAACTGGGAGTTTGAAAATTGAATTTTAACTGTGCTCTGGGCAATAAAATCACCTTGAGATTGCAGGTATTTCCCACTACAACATGGGACGAATTAAATAGAAGTGCTTCCTTGATACTGAATTAGTTGTGGTTTCTTTAAAAGAAAAAAAAAAAAAAGGAAATAGGAACTTTAAATCTCACAGCCAGTTAGAAAATATACCCAAGCCTTTTTTCATTTTTTTCCATTTTTTTTCATGTGCACACAGTTTACAAACCACCAGGCTAACTGGAAGCAGCAAACAGTGTGTGGTAATTAGTAAAATGAAGCCACTCTTTTCCCAATCAGCATTCAGTTTCTAATTAAATACTAATTAAAAATCAGTATTCCACTTAATTGAATTGTCAAACACTTTTGTTCAGTGACTCTTAATATATTTTAAAGTATTCATAATTGGAATAGAATTCCCAGAAAGCCTAGCAGTAACATGAGCATATTGTTCTTCTAATGAGATTTCATGAGCTGGCTTAAAGCATTTTAGAATCCATTTTTCCCAAGTCACCTTAGGGCAGCATCCAACATTGAAAATATTAAGAATGTCCTAGCTACTTGCTATATGACTGCTCATGCTTCATATGAAGAATGAGCATTTTTGGGGGCATAAAACATAATTCTGGTAATTTTTGCTACCTTGGTTATGAAGTAAGTACACCAATACTTAAACCAAAGCTGCTAGAAATTAACAGAACTAGTAACAAGGCAGCAAAAATTAGAACTTAACTTCTTGGTGATGTGCCTGAAACTTGACAGCCAGAAACAAATTCTCTCACCATACAGGACCTTTCTAAAATACTTATTGCTTTCCATCTTGGCAGTACTAAGCCTGCTCATATTCAAACCTAGTATTTAGTTTTCATTGTGGCTTCCATACTGCTTTACCCCTTAATTATATTTTTAAATTAAATACTCCATGGATTTAGATCCACGTGACTATCATTGTACTAACTACTTCTTCTGTTTTATCAGAGTGAAGTATCTCAATGAAACAAAGAAGTGGATCCCATGCTATATTATCCTGAAATACTGCTTAAGCATGACCAGAGATGTGCCATTTTCTCCTGGTATTACTTGGCAGAGAACACTCCGTTTCGCTGGGCATCAGCACAACAACGCAATCACATCCACACACCTGAGGGGCACGAACCGTGTCAGTGAACAATCCCTGATTATGCTCCCGGTTATTATACACATCAGTAAATAAGCTGACTCAATGGTTTTGTGCATGGCACCCATTACAGAGTTAAATTGCAGTTTTAAGTATTATTTAAGTTGTAAGACGCGTTTAAATACATTCTATAGCTCTAAATACTTTAAAACCAGAAGAATGATCATACGGCTCTTGCTCAGTCTCCCACAGCATATAGGCTACACTTTTCCCTGTTCAAAATTCACTGCTGAATTGACTCTTATATAAAGAGTTTGGAGCTATATCCATTAAAACAGTGACATGCCTGAAGCAGAAGTGTGCTGTTGCTGGAGAAGTATTCTTAGAAAATACAGTGGTCTCAGAGGGACCAGCACAGCTTCCTTATAAAGTCAGAATTCATCTAAGAACTAAAGAACAGCCTCAGAAAACTTTAATTTCTGTTAATATGTTATGGAGAACAGCTGAGAAACAGTTATGACTCTAAATTGTAATGGGATTATTTCTACCAAGTTCTTAGAGTCATAGAATCATATAATGTCAAGGGGTTGGAATGGACCTTAAAAATCATCTAGACCCAACCCCCCCAGCCATGTATAGGTATATCTCCCACTAGACCAGGTTGCTCAAAGCCTTATCCAACTTGGCTTTGAACACTGCCAGGTTTGGGACATTTACAACCTCCCTGAGCAGCCTGTTCCAGTGTCTAACCACTCTCACAATAAAAAATGTCTTCCTAATATCTGACCTAAGTTTTCTCCCTGTCAATTTGTACTCATTACTCTTTGTCTTATCAATACAGCTCCTGATGAAGTCCCTCTCTGGTTTCCTTGTAGGCGCTTCCAATATACTGGAAAGTTTCTATGGGGTCTCCATGCAGCCTTCTGTTCTCCAGGCTAAATAGCCCCAACTTTCTCAGCCTGTCTTCACAGGGGACCGGCTCCAGACCTCTTATCAATTTTGTGGCCCTTCTCTGAACTTGCTACAACTGCTTCCTGTCCTTAGAATCATTTGGATTTGAAAAGACCTGTAAGATCATAAAGTCCAGCCATTAAACCATGTCCTAAGCGCACATCTCCAAAGCTTTTAAGTATCTGCAGGGATAGTGAATCAACCACTTCCCTGAGCAGCTGCCAGTGCTTGACAACCCGTTTGGTGAAGAAATGTTTCATAATATCCAAAGGAAACCTCACTGGTGCAACTTGAGGTAATTTCCTCTTGTCCTGTTGCATGTTATTTGGGAGAAGAGACTGACCTCCACCTGGCTACAGCCTCCTTTCAGGTAGCTGTAGAGAGCAATAAAGCCTGTCTTGAGCCTCTATTTCTCCAAGTTAAACACCTCCAGCTCCCACAGCCACTCCTCACAAGACTTGTGGTTCCAGACCCTTCACCAAGTTAGTTGCCCTTCTCTGGACACACTCCAGCTTCTCAGTGTCTGTGGTGTATTGAGGGGCCCAAAACCGGACACAGGATTTGAGGTGTGACCTCAGCAGTGCAGAGCACGGGGGGACAATCCCTCCCCTGATCCTGCTGGCCACAGGTTCCCTGATAGAGCCAGGGAAGCGCTGCCCTCCTTGAACACCTGGGCGCACTCTGGCTCCTGTGCAGCCGATAGTCACCCGGCACTGCCAGCCCCTTTTCCAGCAGGCAGCTTTCCAGCCGCTCTTCCCCAGCACAGAACAGTTTAGCTGTACATCTTCTGATGGCTTTTATCCCCTTAAGAGAAGAGCTAAATAAGTGCTCTTTGGAAAGGCTTTATTAGATTGGGAAAGAGAATATTGACCATCATAAAAAGAAACTTCCTCTCACTGTAACAGTTTAACTCATGTGCTCTGTAAAGTAGAGGTGGTATTTTTAGATATGAAACAAACCAGCTGTTCTCCTTCTATTAACATACATAATAATGATGTCAGAAATGTCATCAACAACCACACTAAGATAAAATGTGGCAGGGTGGGGGTGGTTTCTTTTCAGTTTTACTAGGTACCCTTTTATCTGTGAAGTGAAAAGAAAGAACTTACAAAAACAACTCATTTTCCAATATGAAAACACTAGGGTTTTTCTCACTATAATGTATATTACTGCTAAAAACAAAATAGAACAATAAGACTATATTTATCATCACAGATATGCAAACTATCTTGCATGAATTGGGGATGACTCAAAAATATCTGAAAGTTATCACTTGGCTGTGAATTAAATTTGCATTAGGAAAGTTTTACTTGAATATAAACAAGAAAATATATTATGCATTGGAATAAGCCTACTATCAGTGAAGCACAATAAACCTCAGGGTATAATCCAGTCCTTGCAGATATCTGACCTGAATGATCAAGTTCACTTAATTAAAATCTTTTTTCAACAGTTCCTAATCATATACACGAACTTTACTTTAAGCATTCCTTAAAACAATTTAATTTGCTTGCTTATCTGGGAAAAAGGAAATATCTGAAGTCACAGATCTCTCAGAATTCACATTTCTAAAGCAGATTATAGCAGGAAATGTTTCAACAATCTAAGATGCCAATTGTCAAAGACGCAAACATTGAGCGTGCAATTTGATCCCTGGGGGCTACAAGTTGAAAGCCAGGTTATTACCCTAAAATTCAAAGACATGAAACTTGCAGTTCACAAAAGTGGTTTTCTCCCAGCTCTCCAGAGAAAAAAAAAATCTTGGTATCCCCCAATAAGACTGAAGTATTTCAGTGAATATATAAATATAAAAAGGAACTAATTCAAC
Organism: Scytalopus superciliaris; assembly: GCA_013400415.1. Lineage (NCBI taxonomy): Eukaryota > Metazoa > Chordata > Aves > Passeriformes > Rhinocryptidae > Scytalopus > Scytalopus superciliaris. The sequence goes on from VXBX01009921.1 coordinate 2,437,536, forward strand.
TGGAAATTTAAAAGCCAACATGATTAAATATGCATTAAAGAAAGTGGGGTTTGGTTGTTTTGGGGGTGTTTTGATTGTTTGTTGGTTTTTTTTACAAGGGGGATATTTTAAAAGGGACAAAACTAACTATGAAATGTAACACAGGAGGAACACATTTCAGATGAATTAAAGAAAATTTAAGAAACCATAAGATAGTTCAAATCTTACCAACTTTCTTCCAAAAAGAAAGGACACAACAAATAAACAGCAACATATGCAACTTTGAAAACAGACATATCTTCAAAAAGGATGTGTGAATCAGCAAATTACAGGAGAAAAAGAGGAAATAACCAAGAACCTATAGTGTATTAAATTTGATAGTGGTGTGGGGGGAATTTTTCAAAAGGAAGTCATAATAAAATCCTAGGGATTAAGAAGTTCAAGATGAGATAGAAAAAATCCAGGAAAAAAAAAACATGGAGAAAGTGTGCCTCTGAAGAAAAAGGATGAGAAGATCTAAATAAATATGTTAACATTACCAAATTATTAAATGTTTCGGTATAATATCTTAGAAGTACCACAAATGAAACAGAAAAAACAGGAAATACAAGAAGAATTACAAAACCAAGAGGTTGCTAAACATCAATTTATTCAAGTTGTCAAGAAGTTCAGCATTTCAAAGGAATTAATTTGCAAGACTAACATTACCACAATTATTTTTTTGTAAATCACAGAAAATCAGAAAGGATCAGCAATAAAGTACCAGTAAAAAAAAATCCAGTAAGATACCAACTGAAATATTCTGAGAAACTGAAATATTTTGAAGATGATAATCACCTCCATATTCTAAAAATGCATCCATTCCATGACCCAATTTCTTAATTTTTTGAGAACCAGGGAAAGCAGGGGAAAAGGGAGATGAATAAAGTAAATCCATCTAAATTCCAGTCAAGCACTTGATATAGCAGGAACAATTCCCCACTGCATCCTCTCCCTTTTATACTACTCTGATGATTTGAAAAACTGCAAAAGAGGCAGAAAAGACACAGAGCATCCACCAGGCACGAAGTATTTGTTGCCCTGGCCTAAAAGATGAGAATGCTGTTTATGACTATTTTTTTTCTCAACTTAGAGACAGGGCAATTCCTTAGCACTGCTGAAGGCGTGGGCAGCACAAGTGTGGTTTAACATGCTACTTTACATCTCTTTTTCTAATATCATGCTAACAGTATCTGGCTGCTATATATATTTTTCCTAGTATATAATGAAATCTTATCCTTAAAATAAACATTCTTTGCTTTTGAAACTCATACTGCTGGATCAAAAATAAAAATTACCAGAGAATTCGTAGTTAAAAATATAAGGTAGATACTCTGATGTTTAGAATATCCAGGAAAGAGTTCTAGTAAGGTTTTACTTTAACAGATAGCGAAACACTGGGTAAGTATGAGGAAAATCCAAGTTAATAAAATCTGGTAGTGAGGTTATCACTGAAAAAAGTGATTTGACCTAGAAAGACTGGAAATAAAAGCAGAAAATAAACTGATTTGGAGCATGACAAGCAGACAGCGTTATCTGGACAGCAACCACATCAAAGAAGAAAGAAAGTGATAAAACAAGTCTTATCAAAACTGCAGTTTAAAGTGTAACATGGAAGCAAAAAACCAGACTGGTGTTCAGGCAAGTGTCAGAAAGAAATGAACGCCATGTAATCTTTTGGAAATGGCTCTAATGTAGCATATTGTAAATACTTCTCTTTATTTATGATTTCTCAGACAGTTCAAAACAAAATAAATAAACCCAAATTAAAGGAATAACCTCTTTCTGAAAATTTCACTTACTTGAAGTCTTCAGCTGTGTTTTCGTAGTTGAACAACAAATACAGGTGGGAGAACAGAATAACTGTGCATGTGGGAGACAGGAGAATTATAAGTCAAGAGAAAAATGAAAGAAACACAATTAGAAGGAAAAAGGCGAAACAAGATAGAAACTCCATGTGTTCTATTTCTTTAGTCAGCTGGATAAATGAAAGTCTGCATCAGCTGCATTGAGGACTCCATCACTAACTGAGACTAAAGAGTAGAATCATTTGAACCTCTTGGTTGTTCTGCTGTGGAGATGGGCAGCAGAAAGGCAGCTCTGCTGAGTGAGAACATTCAGAGTCTACATTTTAATAGATGTTAAGTGTCGTGGCTGAGTGGTATTTGCTAAGCTGAAGATTGGACCCAAGGAGAGATTTTGGAATAAGTAACAAATAGAAAGTAAAGAAATTTTAGAACAGAGGGGAAAAAAAGGCAAATTAAAAAGCTCATTTCTGGAGAGCTCTGCTTTCTTCTGCTTTCTCTTTGAATGAGAATTCAAGGAGCTTTGGTGTATCTGAATCTTATGAACTGCATCAGCAATGCTCAGACATCAATCATTTGCCAACCTCTCCAGAAAAGACCAAGTATCAAAAAACTAAGTAAATAAGAGATGCTTAATAACATTTGACAGTTTGGCTCTGGGTATTTATGGTTATTGACCAGCAAACACAAGCCCTAGGTAGCAACCTAGGCCTGTTGTTGCATTTCTGATTTCAGTTATTTCTTCTCCCCACTTGTGCTGGGGTACCACATTCAGTTCAATAATGTTTTGTGTATGTCAAAATGGAGGTTGCAAAAATTTCTGTTGTGCCGGAATACTCCAAATTTTTGCTGTCCCATAACTCTCTGGAAGTCAGAAAAATAGAAATTGGGAGCAATAACACCTATAACAAGTATAGTTTATTTTCTTTCTGGAAAGAGTCATGGCATATTCCTGGTTTATATTGTAATAAAAGTTTTTCTGTAGGTATTTTTATGTTGGGTTTTTTTTTCCTATTGAACAAGACAAGTTTCAATATTCTAGTCAGAATTCAAGGCCTGGTCAGGTTTTTAAAATATTAATTATACTACTGAAAGTGTCAGAGGGAGGTATTAAAAGATGATTCTGTCAAATACCTAAATATAAAGCTATTCTTAATGCAGAATCCAAACTCAGTGGGGAAAAATTACTTTATTTTGAACATATCGGAGCATTAGAGATGCTAAAATGCAAGAAAGAATACCACAAAGCAGCTACCACAAAACTGCTATGACAGCAGGAGTTTCTGGGCAGCAAGTAGTGGTTTGTTTTCTCACCACTTTTCAAATAAGTTCACCTAAGAGCCAAACATTTTTAAGTACTTACTAAATGTGGTTTTAACAAGCATTTACTTCTGAAGGTATCCACAGTACAATGAATTGATGCTCTTCGTTAACCATACTAAACCAAATCTCTATCACTAAAACATTGCCTTAAATAAGATCTTGAGTATCAAATATCATGCCGGGTTTCTTACCAGGAATTTTACTCAAGCACAACTTATTTTGGACAAATTAATTTTAAAACATCTCTATCGTATTTTCCACATAAACTTTACATGTGCTGACCTGTGGTGTTTGTCTTAAATGGATGCATGGAAAAACCATTCATTTTGCAGGGTCATTATCTGCCTAAAGATGTAGACAATTAACTAGGGAGATTTTCAGAATGCTTGAGCATCTTTAGGCAAGTAATGAGCTCTGAAAAGCTTGCCTAAGCATTTTACTTACTGCTAACTTATTTTATTCCACTGGGTCAACTAGCTCCATCCACATCTCAAATTAATTTCCATCCCCATTTTCTTTCCCATGCTGTTTTTTTCCTCTGGTTTTATACACAGATCTCTCCAGAAAAGACCAAAACAAGTGCCACAAAGGTAGACTCATTAATTTCATGATTGCTCAATCATGTCCCCCAAATTTTTCAAAACAGTTTTTATAATCAGTGAAACTGCCAAGAACATAGAAAATGTCAGCTTTAAGATGTACTGGATTTTTGGTTGTTTTCTGCATAGAAATTGAACTCTGATGCAATAAATACAGCATCTCGTAGCTTAAAAAAGATGTCCAGCTATTAGCATTGTTATTCTCATAAGGCAAGGCCTTAGAGAACCTTCCCTCTGATTTAAGTGTTTGATAGAAGAGCCATCTAAGAAGCCTGGAGGTATGATTCACCCACTGCAACACCGAAGAATAAGTATCCTTTTTAGACTTGTCCTTGATGATTTCAGCTTAGAAAACCTTGGTATTAGGGCCAAAACTTCCACAAAGTCTTTCTTTTCAACTGACTCCTGATAGAAGTTGGTCCTTTGCATTGTTTCTACACTGGTAATCCAGATATTTATGCCAGGCTTATCTTGGTAAGGTTCATGTTAATTTTTTTCCCCCTGAAACCTGGATTTTCTTAGGTAAACTATAATTTCTCTGCTGCAGCTTCTTTTTCTAACCTTATATCTGAAAGAGGCATAATAACCTGTACTAAAATCTGTCTCCAGTTGCCTTTGGAAAACCATTGAATAAGTTTAATCACAGTAGTACAGAAAACTGCATCATACATACATGGGGGACAGTTCTCCTCTAGTGCTCTTACATGTGCAACTTGACATACAACTTACGGGCCAACTCAGCAACTCCCACCAAATAGAGGTAACTGAGCATTTCAATGACATGGTACACCATAAACGAAGTTATGTGTCTTAGGGAAGAAACAGGACTAGTCAGAAAATTCCTTCATCTCTTTTTAGCAGGGAGACCCACCATGTTAAGTATTCCTATTTCTAGAGTAAAAACAGAAAAAAGTGGAAATGTTCTAAGATGTGTGGCTGCAATTTACTCTGCAGGCAATCCACATAGCTCGCAGCTTGGACTCATGTGGAAACAAGAACTCCTTTGGTGGAGAAACAGCCTGGGCTGAATTCCTACAGTGCTGCAATTAGACTAGTTCTGGAAACTAAATTTGTCTGAGGTATTTCCATATTACTCTACAGCTTGTAATGCAGCATCAGAGCAATTCACTACAGCCCTTGGAGACAAAAAACTAAATGCATGGTTTTTGACTACCTTGCCTTCAACAGCTTCTTTCTGTACTCCTGTACTACATGAAGTTGCTGATAAGATTGTGGTGTAATATACATTTTCTGATAAATCCTGCATCAGAATGCACAAAGCCATTTTATTCTGATTTTGTTACTTTAAAAAAGGCTTTCAGTGCAAAGTGAGGAAGAAAAAATTCTTTTATTGAATAGTTTATATGACTTTTTCCTGCATTTTTTTGACAGAGCAACATTAACAGAGTAGCAGCATAATATAACTGAAATAATTTCCATTGGGTATGTTTTCTTCCTCAAAGAAAACCCCTATAGTCTTCCATATACCACCCCATTTCCAAACCTACCTGAAAAATAAGATTACTCAAAAATCTGTGCTCATCTGTTGCTCTAGACCTTTACAATGCACAACAACAGCACTTGGAATTTGATAAAAACAGGGAGAACCAAGAGGGTGCTGATGTCTCACACATACCAAGCAAAAACCTCTGTTTCTGTGCTAAAGGCTGTAGAGAGACTTTCAGTGTGCTCTAATGTTTGAGGTAAAGGGTTCAGAAATTGGGATGCAATCAGCAAAATAAGATAAATGGCAAATATGCTAAATTCTATATTACTCAACAAAAGAAATTATGGAATACATAAAAAAATGAGTTCTTGCTTTTAAGATACAGAGAAGAATCCTTCTATCTTCTTTTCTGCTTGTTTCTCTTTCTATAGCATGTGCAGTTGCTCAGTTCCATAAGCATTCTTTAAATGCACACACTGGAAATTTGCACACAAGTAAAAACCAAAAGAAAAGCCAAATATGTATCTGGCAAAATCAAAAATACTCTGTTGCTGATGGTATAGGCAGAACTGTAAGGAAAGTATAAGATCGAACTAGTGGACAGAGTGTGTTTTATAGAACTTTGTCCTTCTTACTCAGGTAAACATTCCTGTGAATGCCAGAATTGTTAATACCATGTTATCAGGTATAACTGACCTTGTGATTAACAACAAGTTACAGGCTCTTGAAATTCATCTCTTCCACATCAAACATAGTTTATATAAGGTGAATATTTCAGCTATCTTTGGAAAGCTATGGAAAATTTTCAAGTAAAAGGATATTTTGTAGACAAAACAAACAGAAGAAAAACTATATTTCAAAACAGAGTAAGAAAGAATTGTGCCTGTCAGTGACAAACTACATATGTAATCATGATTACTCCTCAAGGGATGCTCCCAAGTGCAAAAGCCAACTGTGACTTTGAAGGCAGCTCAGGGGACATGCAGCACCCTGCCCGCTCTGATGATGGGCTCTGCTTTCCAGTCACAGTGTCAGCAAATAGTGAGCTGTGAGAGAGAAGCAGACCAAATGTAATGAGAGACAATGTTTACTTGCTGAATTTGTAAATATTATTCTATTACCGATGTTCAACTGCCTGTTAAAATTTCAGGAACCATCTTAAACGACCTGGGAGTTTACATACAAAACAAAATGCCAGTTATCCACACAACACAGCCTGCAGCTGCATCAGGAAATCCGTTTGCCAGAAGTATTACTGCGAGCAATGCTGAATAATAATACAATGGCAGTACAGATTAGACTGGGCCCATGGGGAAAAACCATTTACTGAGTTTCAGATATCTGTTACAAAACTCTTTGCCAGTCTTTTACAAATCCTATTCAAAATATACATTGTCCAACACCCTTTCTCTGTACTGTGTCAGTCACCTTATACCGGAAATACCAATTGTGCCTCTGGATAGATAATTTTTGATGAAGAAAAAAAAACTCCACAAACCACCAAGATCACCAAGATTTACCCCTGCATGTGTAAGGTTATCTTTTTATTGTGCTGTGCTCTCAGGTGAGAGGGATAAACAGTGAGCTGGTTTGGACCACTTTCACCAGCTTATAACAAAATATTGTTTAGCATCACTATCAGTTAATTTTTCCCATTGTTCTCAGAAACAAACTGGAAAGAACCCTCCTAGTGATGTGCAACATCAAAGTCTTTTATAATGTGTAGTTTACATTTATTTTGCAACACTTCACATATTGCAAAACATGCACTGGGTTCAAATTACCATTGTTCTAGTGCACTGCTTGCCTCTTAAGCTCAGCTTGCAGATTTTCATCAACTCACCCAGTATTATCACATTTATTAAGTAACTGATAATATATTGATGGCAAGCTGAAGACCATCCCTGTCAGCAAATCAGTTTTTCTTAACATAAGGGAATTACAAGTTTAAGTAAAAGCAGTCTGTGATATTTTCATCACTTTAAATCCCAGGAAGAATAGAGGACGTTAAGTGAAATTGTAATAGTTTTCTAGTGTGGAAGTAGAACGTGGACATGAACTATCAACAGAGCTTTCCAGAAATGCACTGTGTCCAGCAGAATATATGTGCACCATCCTGCTGCAACAAGACATTTCAGATCTCTTGTCTAGAAGCTTTGTAGTTATATTTAGATGACTATCAATGTACAGCTGCACAACACAAAGAGGATTTTACACAGCCCTCAGATTTCAGACATCAGCAAGGGTTGTCTCTTCTCTTTACTACGTTTTGTATGCATGCATACTAGATTTTATTTATACATGAAAAAAAAATCAATAATATGGAACACTGAAACCCTATTTCTTCCTACCTCTTTGTGAAGACGGAAAATGGTTCCATTAGATTTTTCCATGAGAACATTTCATATAATTCCAATAATATGTAGGAAAAACATGTTTCATAAGTCTAAGTCTACATTATTTTTAAATTAAAAAGAATGTTGAACATTTGGAAAAGAAGTTAAGAAACCATACACTATAACCACTTCATTATCCTTTTTACTTGGTCCTGTGTTAAAGAGCTACTTGTTTTTTTAACATATTGAAAAAAAAAAAAAAAATCAAGATTACAACTCCGGTGGGAAAGAAACCTGCCAACTCCAATGATTAAGTTATTTTACACAACTTACAAGACTTAAAGAAATAATGTCTGAATCTCATAATGGAAGGAAGAGGAACCACAAGGTTTAATTTTGCAAATGCATCCTTAAGGTTTGAGCTGGGTTTTCCCTTTATCATTAGAGTTTTATTGCATTTAATAACAGTGGAAATAAAATTAGTTTAGAAGCTACATCTGGCTTTAAGGGTATCGAATAAAGAATGACTTTTTCTAATGCTTTACAACTCCTCAGCCTAAGGACTATTTGCAGGATTTCTAAAGCTGGAGATGTCCCTTGTGCATCTTTCAAAGAATGAAAAGCATCTCCTATCTCATTTTTGCTCTTCTTGCTATTGTGGTGCAGCTGCCTAAAGCTCAATTCGGAGCTGATTTTCGCAGCAGGCAGTTACAGACAGCACTCATCTACAAGTTACCCAGTTGTGAGTCTTCTTAGGGCTGCACTGCCAGCAAACACGAAGCCAATAAAAGGCATTCAGGGCACTCTCCGTCCCTACTGTGACAGTCAACTGCTGTTTCTGAATTAAGCAATCTGGAAAGCAGTGCAAGCAAGACTTTCTTTTTTTTGAAAGGGAACACTAACAGGATGAAACACTTTCCCTTATTACCATGAAATTTCAGTTTTGAGGAAACCCTTCACAACTTTTTTAGTAGGTTTGAGAAAGAATGTTCTTGAAATATAGACAAGTTTTGCAGATCATGACAAAAACATGTGCTACTTCGTTTGGACTATTAGATGCTTGGATTCAGAGACATGTCAAAACTTCTCAACAGGTATCTTACATCTTTTGACATGTCAAGGATTTGTTGTCACCTCCGCAGCAATAAACACCCTTGGGGATTTGCAGCAGTAACAGAGCAGGCACTACAAGAACAAGGCTTTGCAAATCTCTAAGGGCTAATTGGAACAGCAAATAGAAAATTCTGCTGCCACTTCTCTCATATTCAGGTAAAGATAAAAGTGTGAAGAATATGCATCATCTGCTGAGAAGCTTGAACAAGTGGCCTTGGTGCATTTCAATCACTGCTTTTGGAAAAATGAGAAATGGAAATAACCCATTCACAACAACTGCTGTCTAAGATTTTTCCACTTGATTTATTAGTATAATTTTAAAGAAAGTCACTTGAATGCTGAGGATCTGCTGCTGTGATGGCTTTTAGACACATACTTTCTGCCACACACTCCAGGATCTAAGCACTCTGGTGTTGAGCTCCAGAGTTAATCAGCATAGTTACAAATATGAAAGCCTTTACAAATACCACTGAAGAAAGGTCTAAATTAAGCTGTCACTGCCTTACTAACTGCATTACAATCATGGGCAGATACTTGAGGACCCTCAACAAAAGAAACAAAGAAATATATCATGGCAGTATAGCTGAGTTCCTTTTTTTTTTTAGATATATCTGTCATATTATATTTTGGATTTTCTTCATAAAGTAATGAACATTAAATAGATGAGCTACTTCTTTACCTGGTCATGGCCTGAGTAAGAATTGCATACATTAAAATCAGATGTCTAGTAGACTCCTTAATATACTCTGATATTTCACTGTCAAAATTATAGTAAAAAGAGGAGAAACAAAGCACCATCAATCTTTTTTGTCAGAAAATAGCAGGAGAAAGATTAAAATTAATTGTGTTTTGAAGAGTATCATGTCAGAGTGCTCTCTGAATGCATAATTTGAGATATGCAGCTGTTTTCATTTAGCTTGAAATAAGGCAGAAACAGTTTTGTGAAAAGAACAGAAAGGGTCTTATATTCTACAGACTCCGTTCTTCAGCAAGATCAGTGGATTTTTAAACTGAGGTGGCAATCCACTGACTGGCTACTGCCATAAGTAGAACGAGTTACCAGTGCTGAAACATTCGCTTATTTTCCCACTGAAAAATATTCAATCTTCTGCTGAAGTATGAAAAGTCACTGTTTGTGATAGATGCAGAACTACTTGTAACTACTTCTAAAAATTCAAGTTCAGCATGTCTATTTAACACAGTTCTTTTGATCTATTTCCCTTATGAAACAGAAACACTAGTGTACATCACTAAAATGCAAAATAAGACATAAAAAGGGAGAAAGTAATTATAAGAAAAGGAAAGTGAGTGAAAAAAAAAAATTGTTTTGTTAATAGAGACTTTGATTTAGATGCTCTTTGGGAATCTGCAGTTTATCTTGCATGTGACCTTGAGGTCAAGTCTCCAACTCCATCGTATGGAAAAGCCACAAAGATGTTACTCGTGACTTGAAGAGAACTAGTGCTACATATCCCTATTAATAATATAGAGTTACACTGGAAGCTGGAAGACAATGGAAAAGTTTTAGTTAAAAAAAAAAAAATTACTTCAGAAGGTAAAACTACACCACCAGTTTTAAGTGATTCTGTCAGGTTGTTAACCCTTACTTGCACTCAGTACATCAGTTCAAAGGCAAAATAAGTCCTAACTCATCTCTGGAAAGCTACAAAACAGCAAAACCACGCTCACGTGCAACAAGACTGTCCAAGAAGCAATGTGGGACTGTTGCTGGCACAGGCTGGTTTCCCAGGAGCTGACATCCGTGGTACAAGTTTCAAAGGCTGATGTCTCCTTAATGCTATTACATGTAAAGAACCCAGATATTCAAGGCAGCTCCCCTCACATGCAGCATGTCCACAAATTACGTGGTATATTGGAGTGGCTTATCAACAGGACTTCTGCCTGCCCGTGGCTCCCTACAATCAGGTTTGGGCTCTCGGACTTAGTAGGCCAGCCCATCATTCATCTCTCCCTCATGTGAAAAACACACAGGGAAAAACTGAACAACAGATTAGATCTACTACTACTCGAAGCTCAGAAAACAAGTTTTAGTGAGAACCTTGTCAGTGAAAGGAAAAGAGAGCCCTCAGGTCAGGCTTTGTGACCAGCGTGCAGAATGCAGGCACCAGTGCCAAGACACGTCCAGAAGCATTTCACATTTGCCATTTTGCATCCAAGCACAGGGAGAATTGCAGTGCCAGAGCAGGTATGATACATTGACTAAAACCTTTGCAGTCACCAACGTGCAAGGGCATACTTTGCAACCACTGCTTCCAAAGCACAGTTTGGGGTGTTTTGGCAAAATTCAGCTTCTGACTAGCCTTGCCCTGAACAGAGCTTACACCTGCCCTGGGTAAACGAAGTGGATTAAAAAGAGTTTGAGGATCAAGTGATAACTGCAGTGTGTCACTTGAGTTGCAAAGGACGAAACGTAAGCAGAAGCAGTACAATGGATGGAATTAGAGCGACTTGTTAGTGATGCTGAATACACTCACAAGCCAAGCAGGGAAATACTCGAGTTCTGGAACATGATAAATGGTTATCCTGAGAGCACAGAAAACAAAAAGAACAAACTCCAGAAATATATATGAGGAATTCACAAAAGTTCAACTCTTCAGAATCCAATAAGATGACCTTGTATGACAGTCTACAATGCACAAGAACTTTCAGACAATGTTTCCAAATTTCTTAAGAAACATCTCTAAAGATGCAGGCTTTTAAAACCTGCACTAGAAAGTGACAGCAGAGACCTTAATGCTGAACAGGGATATTATGAAAGGGCTTAATCTAAATTGTTTTGTTTTCTTTTTCCTGTTTAGTAATCTGTGACCATTTCTGTTGCTACTTTGAAGTGAACAGCCTGCAGATGAAGCTGAGGCAGTTTCCCAGTTGGAGGGTCACATCAGGGTGGTCCATCTCCTGTCCCTGCCCACAGCAAGAGGAGCCTTCCATTCTCCACAAGACCTGGCAGGGAGCTGCTGAAACCTCCACTTGCACAATGAATATATCAAGCTTACAACTTCCAGAAGATTCTGAAGCCTGTACATGGACAGTTTTACAACACACAGAGGCCAAATGGGTTAAGTAAACGAGGGGAACAGAAGGAGGCCACTGGGACACATTCACAGCAAGCACTGCATAACACGAAAGTTGATTTTATGGAGTCACATTAAGATGAAGCGGTGCAGTTTAGTGTTTGTGCTTACTCCCCTACCAGTACTCTTGGAACATTTGCTGTGCATAACTCATTGACTCAAACTCGCAACTGGGTGGCTTCCACAGAGAAACTTGAAATTGCTTCTAGCTACACAATAACATATATTACACAACTACACATTGATCTCACATACAATTATAGCAATGGACTTGGTATGACTTCTGATAAGGACTTCAGTAATGACTATGTTTTCTGATCAATCAAAACTCCAGCATGTTATGGGGACGAAAGAGTAAAGATTGCTTATCATGCACTGGAAATACTTTTACACAGTGCTACTTGAATCAATGGAATAAATTCAATAAACTTCTAAAAGCCAAAACTAATTTGCATACAGGTTTGTCATCATGACTGTGTTCATCAATACAAATAAAATTATATTGGCACATCAATGGAGTAAGGACAGTGGCAAAAAAGTGAGTGTATATGTACACCCAAATAGATAAACACAGACTATGTATGCATGTATAGATTTTATATACTATTGTATATATGTTTGTGTGTGCATCAGATTATTATCTCTGTTTTTACACAGAAATTCAGTCAAATTAGAAGGGATGGATTTCGCAATTATGTTTCCTCTTCTGAACAATTTTAATTTAGATTCCATTTAAAGGTTTTATCAAATCAGTTCTAATTCTAGAAGACTGCTCCTGAAAGCTGACAGCATCAGCAAGTACCATTAGCAGATGAAAAGCTATATTTTCTCAAGCAGCAATTAAATGTTTAAAAGGAAAAGGTAAATATTTTATCTTCTCACTAAGAGATATCAACAGGCTTAAAACAAAGCAGACAGTTTCTTGGCAAGTCTCCAGATTGGAAGAGGATGACCCACCACCAAAATGACCATGTTTTGAACACTAATTTGATCAGCATCTAAGAGGTTACTTTGCCCAAGATTAGTTGCAGCACAGAATTTCAAAGATTTAGCTCCTTTTCATCCAGCTCTGACACGTAAGAAAAAAATGCAAGTTGTGTTCCACTTCTGAGCTGGCAGGTAGACACTTGGAGACACTCACTGTCTGGCACTGAATATTCAGTCCCCAGGGTTTGCAACCAGTGTGACATTTTGCGTCAAGTAACAGTAATTGCTGAATAATAAGTTCTGGAAAAATATGAGTAACAGTCAGCACCTTGATATTAAGGATGAAGTTTATGATATGCTTTTAAATATTCCTTAAATTTGATAGCAGTCAGATAGATTTGGCCAAAACTTAAAAATTCCAATTTAATTTGAATTTTTTGGTTTTTTTTGCCTCAAATCCAGTCACATCACCTTTTATTTGGAAAGTGAGAATTCCAAAAGCTTAGTTTTGAAGAACCTGGATGAAATTGTTATGTGAAAACCACTAATGTTGTTGCTGATGTCAAACATGAAAATGTAATTTCAAGCATGTCAGATGAAAGACAGCTTTCTATGCATTTAATATCAAGTGTCCAAGTGAAAACATTTCTGATCTTCGCAGTAATTTTGAAGAAAAGGGCAGAGACAGGAAACAAACTTTATCAACTTTTGCCAGCATAGTTTGACAAAACTAGAGGGAAATGCAACAGCAAAGTTATAGCACATTTGTGGAAAAAAGAAGTATAGAAAAAAGTAAGTTGGTAATTTAAATGTTCTTATAGGTTATTTACAAGTAGACTTTTAGTTTAAAAGGTTTAAATCAACTTAGTTTGTTAGCTTAGCCTCTCTTACAGGTTTTACATCATTGTTACAAATAGTGAACGTAATTTCACATGTGTGAAAAAGCTCCAAGGTGGATACTGTGACTATCACCTAACCTCTTCCAACACAGACATGTTTGCCCAGCTAAAAGTAGATGAGTTCCCACTGCAGCAGAAAATGTTCAGAGCCACGTTGAAACTGCAAACCCCCCATCAGAAGTGGAGGGCTCCAACAGACCTCACCACACACTTTTGCAGACATGCAGAGTTTACCACCTTGCCCCCCATTCCTGACTGCAGAGCAGGATGGTTATTCAACACAGCACTGCACCAAAAGTAACTGAGGCTCTGCTCTGCCTCTCCGTTTCAGCATGACTGGACCCAGGCCTGGTAACAAAGAATCTATTAAGAAGAGACTAGGTAGCTGGATATATTAATAATTGTCATATGGTTCATTTCTTAGTGTTGCTCAGATGACATTTCATTACTGTCGCACCTTCCATCTGGAAGGTTACTGGGCAAGGAACAGTGGATTGCTGTTACAGTGAATGCTTTCCACACTAGGTAAACAGGCTCTGTGTTCCTAGTATCATAAAAATTGGAAAAACTATTACCCTCCATACAAGAAGGATGAAAGTGTAATGGGCAAACATTTAAACTGTCTGTTACACAGCTTTTTTACAGTTCGTAATCATGGCTAGCCAATACTGCTAGAAACTTTGATCACCACTTAGAAATACTTATAAACAGACTCAATAATGCACCCAGACGAAAATATATAACCGAGGACCAACACACACATAACAGATAATGATTTAATAAACAGTATCCGTACACCCACACCACCACTGCCAACTCATCCCCTGAGATAAAAGAGAAAGTGGGAAATTAGCTAAAATGAAAAGAACTGGCCCAGCTGTTCCAGCCATTCATCTCTTAATGCCCATAAAAATATGTGAATTGTGTCAATGTATTATTGGTTACAGAAGCAATTTGCAACTTTTTTTTTCTTTAAATAAAAATGTGCATCAAGCCTTTCAAAAGCTGGTGCATGGTTATTTTCTAAACAGACATTCTTTTCTTAGTTAAATTAATGGGATTCTTACAACTGGCATCAAAACAGGAAGATCTAGACCAACATGTTGAAAACTATTATTACAGAAGAATTCATACAAAATGCTAGCCTTTGTATAATATATTATACCCGTATGGAAAGCTACTGGGAACATATCAGAAAAATCTAACATAGTCTAAAACACAGTTATTAAAAAACAATTGTAAAAGTGGGGTGAACTTCAGCAAATATTTTCTTGATTCTACTATGCCACAGCTTCAAATGTTTAACTAAATCATATAGTTTATACAGAATATTCAACTTTTATTTACTAAGCCTTGGAAGCAGATATTAAGTAGATATTAACTTTAACTTAAATATTAACTTGATATTAAGCCAATATGGTCAGAAATGCCACTGGCACAGCAAAGATAATTTTCCTCTTCAGATTTGCCAGGACTTCTTTTATCTGTAGAGAGAGAGGAAAAGAGATATTCATGCTAATGAATATCTGCCTGAGATATCCTTTGTTTTGCGGCTCTCACCAAAGCAAGCAAGGAAAATCCAAAGCTAGATCAACCATACCTTTATGTACTGTGTGTAATAATTAATGTGTGCACGTATATCTTTTATTGGTAATCCAAAAAAGACAATGAACACCCTACATTCCTTATCAGGCAATTAAGGCAAGACTTGCATATCTCCAAGTCCAAATACCACTCAGCTAACTTACAAAGTTCCACTTGTTAATGGAGTTTAATCAATTTGTTAACATGTATTTACCCACCTTCACCTTCAAGATGTAATTGTGTCATTCTTGCTTAAATGGAACATTGAACAGCTTTTTGAAACTACTGCCTCCTGAAATGAACATGCAAAAGACACGTTCCCTGTGAGTTGGGAGGCTCCATCCTAGACCAGTACTTATTGAGTCACCAGCTCTAAGTTTGCTGGTGTAAGTACTCTTTGTCTTCCTGGGATCTTTGATTTCTATTCCACTGCTATGTATGTTCACAGTATGTGCACATAGAATCTTGATAACATATAGCACCCAGATAAATGATGTAATTGAAAACAGTATCACTAATGGTCACATTTTTGTTTACAGATAAAGAGATGTTGAAGAGATATTAATGTACTGATCAACTGTGGGAGATTTAATCCACTCATCCTATTATTCTAAAGGGAGCTTTACCCATGATTTATGATTTCTTTTTTTGAAGAGCCTTATAAATATGCATAATAAAGCATAGATGAAGTCAAAGTCTTTCTAGCAGGAGAAGTAAAATTAGAAATAGATTTATCATTCAGAGACTGAAAGAGAATTTTAAAAATATTTTTTAAAATTTCAGAACTTTCATGGCTGTGCAAAGAACAGTTTTTTTTCAAAATAGATTCCCAGAAACTAGAATAGCTCTCAATAGATGCTACTTAATTCAATTGAATCCAAAAACTAGTTTGGAACCTTTTAGGAAAAAAACCCAAACACATCCTCCTTTCAGCATTTAGTAAGCACAAGTAATTCAATCCATGCAAACAATAACAAAAAAGGAGAATTTCAAGATGCAAGGAATCTCTGCACTATTGTAGATCTAAGGTATTGTAAGCTTTGATCTCCAGAAGAAAGTAAATTATTTTGCTGAGTCACAAGGCACCAAAAATCCCCATCTTAGCATGCCAATAATGAAATCAGTATTAGCACTTGGCAGTATATAATAGTTTATTTTAACAATTATACAAGAAAGTAAAATATGCTGGTTTAATAATATGCCTTTAGCTGTGGTCAGACCAAAGTCTTTGAGAACACAGAACACCTCACTGCATGAAGTTGCTTCTACATATTCTTTAAGAAAATATGTCAAGGAAAAAAACTGAAGAAAGGAAAAAACCCCAAGCAACAAACCTGGGGTATTCAACCATCACAAAGCACAACTGCCTACCCTGCCCATCCAAACTGCACTGAAAATCTGCTATAATGAGAGCACAGGAAAGAATACAGAAACACCTCTAAGACACTTAAGAAAAGTAACAGAAATCATGATTTTGTTTCACAGTAGGTGACAACATACAATCACTCACCCTATAAATACATGAGCTCATGCTTGTAAATTGTTACCCATCTATTTGTAAGCAGCAGGAAAGAAAGGGGAAACCCTAATAGTATGACTTAGGTAACCATGTTATGGCTGACATACTACAAATAGCAAGCACTCCAAGCAATAGTGACTGCTTGCTGAGCAACTCAGTGCTTGAAATACACATTACAGTGCTGCGCAACACAAGCTGAGTATGAAATCAGAGAAAGCAGTAGAGGAGCACTACATTCTAGAAAAGGTTTAGAGCAGTGATGGAAAAGCAGTAAACGATCACAGGTGTAACTCCATGATCCATGAGAAACAATTGCCCAAAACACCTATGGAATTAGGCAAAGACGAGTAGGTGCAGGAATAAGTTTTATCCTCCACAAAATATTGTCACAGAAAATGGGAAATAAATGTTCTGCAAAGCATTAATGTTTGTTGTACATTCAGAGAAAAAGTTGTATATGGCAGCAAGCAAAACTTAAGTTAGGTCTAAGGTAAAACTTCACTTTGCCTGTAGTTAAATCCAGGAAGAGTTACCTAGGAGCTTTGTGAAGACTGGCTCAAACAAATGGTTTAGACTTAGCTGATTCCATCCTGAGTAAGTAGGCGAGCTAGCCAGTTTTGACATCTTCTGGATCTATTTTATGATTTGCATGTTAAAACTGCAAGAATATTTGAAACATTTAAAGGTCATTATTCAAATCAATCTACGCACAGGAGTTCATAAACAAAATTCTATTTAAGTCCCATAGACAGGTAGCTACAAATACATAGCTGGGCTCCCTTTGAGGTGAGCATTATTCCTATATGCAAGGGTTGTCTGGACATCAGTATCAGACTGCTCCAAACAAACCTGGCTTTTGGCAGCTGCATGTCAGTCAGAGGAATATACAAGCTATTATACCAACAATCCCTCAAAATCAGTTATAAAACACTGGGGGTCTGACAGCAGCACGACACTGAATCAAGGCAGAATTTTAACTGTGTCCAGATCGTGTATTTAGTTCTGCAGCAACAACACTGCTATTTGCAATTAAAATATGACATGTTGGTTGAAAAAACAACACTGCTTCCTGTTGCTATGTCACCTCAGCCAACAAAGTGTCCTTTTAAGGCAGGCAAACCACATAATTGCTCAGAGAGACACTAAAAAGTATTGCTGAGTGAATGTCTGAACAGACACTGCAGTTTCCAAGGCCGATTAGTTAGCAGCCACCCAGGGAGAACTTGTGAAGGATTTAATTACATGACTAGTTCTTGTATTTTTGGGTCAGCCTGGGCAACATTTGTTTGCTGTTCCTGAAAATCAGGCCACAAGTGGCAGGGGTAAGGAGCATTGTTATAAATGCATTGTGATATGTAAACATATAAAACAAATAAAAAGGTTTCTTGTATAAAATAATTTTATGGAGAATATTAAAGTGCAGATACCAGGAAAATGGAGTTCCAGCTTCAGGCTATTTGGATTCTTGCTCTAACATGACCAATTAGATTGCTTGTTCACACCAACTAATAAAATCAGGGTAAGGTAACACCAGAATAATCAGATAAGCAGAAATGTAAGGCAATCAATCCCCAGACAGAGACACATCAGTTCTGATTAAGTGCTAAAAACTTTCCTAAGCAGATTCTCTGTTAATGTGATAATTTATGCAAGCTTTAAATTCATCTATCTATCAATAATTAACACCTACAGCTAAGAGCCATTGGGAATGATAGCTGTTCTCAAAACTGCAAATATAATTGTTTTAGTACTACACAGCTACAAATGGTAACCACACTTTGTGGCTGATTTATGAAACATATTAAATAGTGACTATAAGTGTTTTAAGCCTCACTATAGTAGCACTGCTACAACAAATCATGTGAATGAAGCTGGCATTGAATTGACCTTTGATACCTTGGTTCAGTGAGCTATTTAAATGCAGATTACCCATGGCCAGATTACATCATTAACCTTCTCACTGGTATCACCAGGGCTAATCTTAAATCCATGTGTTTATGATTATATTACTTTCCCTTAGTAATATATAAATTTTGGCACATTTACTGTTTTGATAACTGATAATAAAATTCACGGAACAAGAACTGCAAGTGGATCTGAATATTGCCCCATGCAATGAAGGTCTCATCCTGAATGAACGCTTACATTTTATTCCACGGTTTTCTTGTAAAGTTGATTAACAGTATAAATTCACCATGAAAACACTGAAAATGAAAAAAACCCCTCAACTTTCTTTCATCAATACACAAAACAGTATTCACCAGGACAATAGAATAGCTCTCATTAGCCTAAAAATCATGACAGTATTCTAGGAGTTCTCTGAAGTATGAGACAAATATTTTGAATTAGAATTGCTGACACTGATGATTTCACACAGCTTCAAAGATACCTTTCACTGATTTTCTTAAAATAAGAGCTGATAAGCAGGCAGATTGGAAGTGAAGAGAATCAACTTTGCCCTAGACACTGAAGAATGAGCAGCAAAATAATTAGGTAAAAAGTAGAGGTTATTGTTTTAAAATAAAGCTGAGCCTCTTTCTTTCCCCACCCCAATTATAAGTACTGTTGGACAAAATAGAGCAATTATTTTTTCTAAAAGAAGCCAAACAAATCTTGTTGAGAAAGCAGCATTGTCCATAAGAGGAATTCAGCGCTGTAACTGGTGCTACTTTAGAAGATGCCGCAGGTAAAGTCTCCAAGAGCAGTACTTCATACAGAAGACACTGCCATAAAATCACGTGGCTCTGCTCACTGGCCAGTTCTTACATCTGAAAGATGATTTTTTTTTTCCCCACTTTTCCCCTTCCTTGTGCTCTGTAAGTCTAGTGTGCTCCAGTCACGCTCTGCATCCTACCAGCTACACTTGAGGTATTGTCCTTTTCTCCAGAAGGGATTCAGGATGGAAAGGAGCAGGTTATCACCATCACTGCTGTTCCCTGCCTGCAGAGAAGTTGTAGGGTCATCAGTGAATCAGTCTGCTCTATGGATGTGTGATCACCTGACATTCCTGTGTGTCCTGGGCTTCTCATTCAGCTCCTCAATGCTTCGGTTATTTTCTGGTAGAGAAGAAAGCAAATGCACCTCACAGCCCACAAGCCCCAAGCCAATATGAGGGTACCTATTTGGTAAAAGCTACAGTGATGTACAGCTTAATTCTTTCCAAGACCTGTTTCAAAAGTAGGCAAAAGTGTTGAGTATATCTATTCATGAAGCACCTTTGGAGTCACTGATAGTATTTATCTTTAGTGCTCCAGGATCAGGATTTCACCTGTGTTCTCCAGGGTTTCTTGGGTTTGCTGTGCACCTGCTGTAGCTTTTGGACCACTAGAAAGGGTATTTTTCACTTCATTTCTTCCCTCAATTAAGCTAATAGCAGGTTTTGCTTAGAACTGCTGGCACAAGGTATAATTACAATGACAAAACAATTTTAGAAAGTTGCTGTAGCTGTATTGTATGTGGTTAGCAAATTAGTTATCTCACAAATCAGAGGGCCCATCAAGTACAAGCATTTCTGGATTGCCTGCAGTAATTACCATTTTGTTCTTGCAGCAATTTTTTCCAAATATAAAAATTTGTCACTGGTATTGCAATTATGAACATCAGGGGGTTACTTGTGCACATTTCCTCCTGATTTGTCATAGGAAATGAGTGGCGAAAGTGTGAAAAGAAATAACTACTGCTAATGGCAGCTACAGAGCCATAGCACCTTTTACCATCCAGTTTAAATCACGACTGAAAGATTCTTTGGGGCATTCTTAATTCAGTCTTGTGAATGTTTTATGTTCAGCTGGTCAGTAATACTTGCACAAAAGTACAATAAACCCAAGGAACCGACTGCGTGGCACAGACCAAGTCACACGTGAAGCAAAGCAAAAATCACTAACAGCTTTCCAGTCTAATCTGTATTTTGTATTTCCACTATTTGAAATCCTGCAAACTGTGCTGCTCAGTTCTCCCCCACTGATTCCCGACACAGCTCCAGTGCCAAATAGGCTCATTAATGAAAGGCACTGTCCCTATTCAAAGCCTAAAACACATACATTTGTTATAGACAGAATGAAATCCTTGTCAGTGTTTAACCTGTTCAGCATTTGTGAGCAGGAGGTTCAGAGAAAGATCAGTTTTGATATCCCTCCTCTAGTATTACATACACAGATTCTGTATTTATCTCAGGATACAGCCAATATATGGAGCTAACGAGTTATTCTATGGAAGTCCCTTTCCAAAGGCATATCAGGATTCAGTCAATGGAGAGAATACTAAAAACTGAGGCAATTTTAAGGTCCCTTTTTGTCAAAGCGTTGATCTTTCTTAGACGAATTTAGCCATAAAAAAAAAAAAAATTGGTTTTTCAACAATGGTAAAGTGAACTTCTGAGAATGGGAATCAATCTTTTTTATTTAGGGAAGACCTGCACACAGAAACTGCTATTTTTAATAAACACGATTGTAACAGCTGCAGAAAAAAAATAAAAATATCTGTGTTGGAATAATTTCATTACAAAAATTTTCCTTTATGTAAAAATCACATGTTCTTGGCCTGAAAATTTTCCATTTGCTGTCAAAACACAAAAACCTCACTTTATGTTAGGCCACTCATTTAAGTTCTCCCAAAATGTCCCTGAAAAATCTCTTTCAAGAAAGTTGGTCAGGTTTTTTTGTTTTCTTGTTGCTTAGTTGGTTTAGGTTTAAAAACAAAAGAAACATACAAAAGCCACAACTAAAATAATTCCTTAAAAAGGCTGAATTCTGTTTCAATTTAAAAGACTCAAAACTCCTTCCAGAGTAATATTTCCCTTTCCCAGCCACTTCCAACAATCATACAATTACCTCCTTTTTAAAATTTTCTCAGGAAACAGATACATAGCATTTACCATGGCCAAGAAATCCAAGAATCATCTCCAGGATGAAAAGCGTTTGACTGTAACCTACCCATCTACCCTAATGTAATCATGAGACCAAAAATACAGTTTCCAAATGCAGTTCCAAATGACCAGAGAGGTTCTAACAGCTCAGTTCAGACAAGCAGAAAGAGCATTAGATTACTTTAAAACTTCCTTAATTTCAAAATACTTTTCAATGAGTTCAATACCCTAACTAGTTTTTCTTTATTCATATATCATCATCTACAAACCACTAAAAGCTCTATTTAACCTTTAGTTCATAGTTTGGAATACAATTCTTAAATAAAAACGTGCCCTTCATTTGAAAAATTTAGCGAAGCTTTGAAAACAATAGATTGGCCTTGAATTTACATGTAGGCTGCCTTTTAGAACAAAAATCCATTGTAACCTCTTCACAACTACTTACTTGAAATTGCTAATATTGAGATAAACAAGCATAGAAAGCATTTTATTAGCAGAGGTTTAATTTCAAAATTGGTCTTGATTGCACATTTGTAAGGTGTATACATACTTCACAATAACAGATATATCCCTATCATAGAATGATCATCTCACAAAAGTTAGAATTTACATGCAGTATCTGAGATTCAGTTCTTCTTTAGATGCAGGTTGTGACTTCAATGATCTACTCCAAACTTCGTCCATATCTTAACCTGCTAGGAGTTACCTAAAATCTGTAACTGGGTCCCACGGCAGAAAAGAAATTACTATTTATTGTTACTGTATTTTCTCTTAGAGGTTTTCTAGCCAACTGAATCTCTGGTTATGGACTAGGCTTTCCAACACAGAGGAGAAAAATAGAGGTTTTAATCAGCTAATTTATTGTCTTTGGGTTTACTGTGGATGTCAAAGCTATCGATTACAAGATTATTTTAAATAAAATGCCTGTTTATTCTGTGGTAAGGTTATGCTGCTGCTTTTTGGCATTACACATATCAAAAAAACCCCAACCAACCCCACAAAATCCCCAGAAAGATCTTGGTTGGTAAGAGAGAAAAACCAATTTTTTAGAGAAAAATAATTTTCTGTTTAAATAAAAATTAGGAATCTCACAAAGCCTCTTTCAACAGTGCCTCTAAATCTCTCTCTATTCATTATCTTTTCAGCAAGAGAATAAATGTACACATACATAAAATCCTGGGAAGCTGACAAGAAGGATGCTGACTGTACTGCAGTGTTATATGGCATATACTGGCATAGCTTTGGAAAGTTCTAGAGACAAAGTTAAGCTAGATTGTCATAGGACTGTTCTAATTTAGTCTCTAATTTAGTACAGGACTGTCATTAGTGTCATTAATGTAAGTGTCACTGTCTTTTCCAAGCAGAACTGTGAGGTCTGTACAGCTTAGTTGCACACCTTTGTGTCTATTCTGTCATACATCTCCCATAGTAACATCCTGATTTTAAGACTAACAGTATTAGCCCTGTATTTACTGCCATCATAATTATTCTCAATTCTCCTAATCAAGGCCAAACACTTGTCTATGTGCTAGTGGGAGTGGCAAGTGCCAGAAAACTGGCTAAGCAGTATAATAGAGGATTTCTTCCTTTAATGTGTCTGGCTATTTCTAGGTGTTCTGTGCCTCAGCAGATGATGTGATTAGCAAATGCAATAGAAAATTCTCTAATGCTGTCAAGCAGAAAAGAACCAATTATAACAATAGAAGTGGCCAGAATATATCTTACAGAAAAAGCAAGAATGTCTTTCCTCACTCCTCCCCCAAGGAACAGAAAGACCTATCAGTATCTAAAGGAACAAGATCTCAGGCAAAACAAACTGCAGCCAATTGGGTGTCAGGGTCAGCACCTCTCCCTCATCATTGCTGCTTCATTCTCCAAAACTGCCTTTTTCTTGGGAGAATGGACAGAGAAACTCTATTCCCAAAATAATCTGTGTGGCAAGAAGACTTGAGTATGATCTCGTCATGGGAAACAGATTTTGTGAACATTGTAGGTAGGACTGTAAATCACATCTCAATGCAATACGATCAATAATGACTCCATACAGTAAATGTGATACAGTAATTGGCACAACTCCCTCAGCAGTTTGAATTTGCAACCTTTTCAAGACATTGGCAGTTTGGCCAGGAGCCTCCCCCAACATCCTGCAGCAGACACGGACTGATACTCTGCAGCTGGTTCAGCCACCCCTTCTCTGACTGCTGCACTAGAGTCCATGTGTCTGAGCAATTCTTTTCACAGGTTTGGTACTAAGACACTCTAATGCAGCTCTGCATCAGACTATCAAACTGCTCCCTTTCCAGCATTCCAATTTTCAGGCATCTGGTGGCACACTTGCAGGTTTTTTTCTATAATGCAAATTGAGGATGTGTGCTGTACTGGGCACACCTGCAATATCTGGGGAACTCTAACCTGGTTTCATCGTGCATATTCACAGGAACATTCTCTATTCACTGCTTTGCTACCTCAGTATCAGATCTGGTCTGTGTTTTACAAAGAACAGATGATATAAGTACTTACTGATTTAGAACATCACACATTTGCAGATTTGCCCATTTCTTCATAACTACTTTCTTCCACTTTGACCATACTGCAGCTATTTTCACTTTGAAATTTTAACCTGCCTAGTCCTTTTCCACCTCCAGAGGAGACAGAAGATAATTGTCTCTCCTTCATAAAGCAGAAATCAATAACACTGTGCCATTCCAGATGGATGCATGGTGACGATCTTCAGAACGTGTTAGACAGCAGTGATTTAACAGTCTCCCTTGGTAGGTTATTGCAGTACTTTCCTTTTGCTCCTCAGAGCTTTTCTCAGTGCATAATGAACTACCTATTTTTTGTTTTGTTTTGTAATTTAAGCACCCTACTTGTTATTTATACAGAGAGAAAGTTCAATCCCTTCTTACTTTTCATTTACTCAAAAGCTGTATTGCCATGGCCTTTTTGTCTCTGAACATATTCAGCCTAAATACCTGCAACTTTTCCTAATGATAGTTTCCAGAATTGATGGTTCAAAACACCAGTCTGTTCTGGTCCTTTTATTTGCTTCCTATATTACCTACCCCTATGGGACACAGGCAACACCTAAAGCCCTATAAAAACAGAGCAGACAAAACAACTCAAATGTCTTTTAAGGAGTATTGCAGGTTTTATACAACCCTTGCCTTTCTCAACAGCACATCACAGATACCTCTTCAACTCATTATCCACTGTAACTCTCAGTCCCTCTGCACAAGTCCCATCAACCAGCCAGTCACTCCATTCCCTGTAAGTGTGCAGCCAGTTATTCCTGTTTCCACTCAGGAAGGTGAAACAAAAAGTCAAGCAGAACAGTTCCCGAAACCAGTTCTCTGTCAAATTTCATCTGCACATACACAAATTGTTTATCAAAGCCGTTCTGAAAATTTACTCAGCAGAAATAAAGGTTTGCTAACTGTCTTAACCTACTGAGTAGCTTTTGCCTGATCATACCAGAAATTCCATCTGAGTGAACAGCAATTAAATTTTTGCCCCAAAACATTTCCTGAACCATGACCACATGGAAAGGGAGCACATCAGTAAGGGTCATTTTACACTTCCAACATAGCAATCACACCTGATCCCTCAAACTACTAATGAAAGAAACTTTTAAGGTCCCAGTCCTTTTTGGAAAAAGGAATGTCTCATGAATCAGTGAAGACTAGAATTTCAGTGGCTGTATGGCACATTATGAAGTTTTAAGTTGAAGTTTGCCATTATTAAGCAATGGACAACAGTACAGCACTTTCTCAATCCTGAGTCCCTACTATTCATACTCCTTTCCTATAGTACCAACTCTTCAGAGGTATATACATGCATTTGCATAGTTAGGGCTTGAATGGACAGAAACTCAGGTAGGTTCCTGCTGTTATTAAACTCCCCAAGCAAGAACAGGATCTTTTCTACAAAGAAAATGTGAAAGATCATTACATCCATGCTATTTTTAATGGCACTGCTCTAGTCAGCATGGGATCCAGCAGAAAGTTGAAGACTGACTGGATCTCTGAACTAGACCTCAAAATACATCTGTTATCATGTTATTGTTACATTTAAGAAGATATTCTAGTTCCTGCATACAGTGTCTATCATGGCTGTCTCTGCCTATCAGCCAACAGTGCAATGATTTGGGTCACTGCTGTTTGCAGAACATCATTTTCCCTTGTCTCCTGGAGTGTCTATATAAGTTTATTTTAATAAGAGTCATTGAGGATGAAAGTAAACAACATTTTCTGTTTTATGTAGTGAAAACAGAGTAATTATGACACTGTCATAAATCAAAGGGTTTAGTAGCAAAGCTGCAGCTGGGGAATAATCCATATGCACACACACAAATATTCAATTCCAAATACAAAAAGGTGTTTTTTTCACAAGTGAGGAAAATGCTGAGCTGTATCGAACTGATCAGCAGGAGTTTATATTGAATGGATCTGAACACAAGTATTCTGCAAATTGAAACTACTGAAAATACTGAATTAAAAGTATTGGGGTGAGACCACAAAAGTATTTAAGTATAATTAAGCAAAATACAACAAAATCTATTTTGCAGACCTTAACACATGGAGTGCAACGACACAGGGGAGAAACATTCTAAAGAAATTCTTTTTCTAGATAAGGAAAACAACCATGATCTTCTAGGGGTTGGACTTGATGATCTCAGAGGTCTTTTCCAACCTAATTAATTCTGTGATTTCTTCCTGTTTTACAGACACAGTCAGGACAGATCTTGATAAAAAAGTATCCCAAACAAATTTGGTCAAGTCCACTGGAGCAAAGGAAACACTGCATGGTACAAATGTATAGCATTGACTAGCACAGGGATCGTTTTTTGTTTCATTTTTCAGTCAGCTGCAGAGACCATGTTCACTGAAAATGCTGCCCAAGCCTGTCCGATGTCACCCACAGGAGAAAAGAACACATGGAGAGAGAAAGTCACTAATGCCTGTAGCCTTTTGTTTAGTCAAACAACCGAATTACTGAGATAAGTATCAGTGAGATGGGATTTGGCAATTCATCCCTTGCATTCTCATATTGTACTAGAAACTGTGCTGAAAATTAGGTAGAAGCTACAAACCCCTCTGCACAGGGTTTCAGCTTTGCACTGATTCTAGTTATTAACTCCTCCGGCTATGCAGCATTTGACAGAGCGATGCTTACCATTGTCTCACTGCCTTAGATATTCAATATGTGCTTCATAAGGCAACATCTGTTCTGCCCCATGGATATACCATAAATGCATTTATATTGAGGTTTTAAGATTTATAGCCTGGCTTGAAAATATAATTAATTTACTACTTAAAGCACAAGTATGTCTCAATATTTCAATCCTTTCTCTAAATGCTACCTCCTTCTGTTTTGAGAGGACAGAAAAAATATTATATGAATCAATTCAAATTTATCTGTTCAATCAACCAAAAAGGATTATAAAATATTTTTAACCATATCATTTTTTTAAATATTTCCATGATTGTTGATTTTTAACCACATTGGTTGTTAAATATTTCCGTGATTGTTGATTTTTACTTCTGCAACAAACTAGCCCTGAAATCACTTACTTTCATGCTAAATATATGTTTATAAGCACTTGTTTAGATAGTTCTATACAAACCCCCTGTTTTTCAGTAGTAATTTTCTTCTAGATTTATCTGAGGTTACAGTCTGTTTGAAAAGCCACTATGAAGAAGAGATAATGACAGAGGAAACATTTTCACATACCAAGCATGTTCAAAGTTTAAGTTAATAGGTGTTTCCCCAGTAGTGGAATACATCAGGCTGCCAGGTTATCCTGGATGTGCCAAGTTCACACTCAATACTGTATTTCAAAACAACAGTTTTCAAGAAATATCCTCTTCCTACACATATTATTGATTCATGACTATCTGCTCAGTTGCTTTACAGCTCACTATTTCTTTATGCCTCTGCAGCCAACGGCAAGTTCAGACAATGGAGAATATGCCAAGGTTTACACCTGGCATTGAGCTACTGCTGTTTAAAATATGCCATAAAACTTCAAGAAGTGTATAACATTTAGAATTAACATTGTTTCATGTTTTTCTTATTCTGACATTTCAACTTGAAAATAGTTTCCAAAAGAATCTACAAAACTCACATGAAAATGTAAAGTGCTTTAAAAATGTCCAACAAGCTGAAGGTCAGTTGTGTTCATCACCTCTCGCCCAACACTTTATATCTGTCTACTCAGTTTACCCTGCACAGTGAATAGTGACAGTTTTGGAAGGTGCTGCAGTGAACAAAAAAAATCAGACAGCAAATACAAACCAGGGAAGCTGAAGAGGTGTGGGAAGAAGAGAATTTTCATGATATTTCAGCAAGCAGGCAGTTTTCTCCTCTCCGTTTTGCTACAAGCATACACAACACACAACAAGATGAACATACCTGGCCAAAAAGTTCTAGTTGACAGACACAGGGTCATAACCACAGCCACACATCTGAAGAGTATTTTAAGTTGTCATAGAAAACATTTTGATCTGGATTTTACAAACATTCTTCCAACATTAAATTCTGAAATAATGCTGGATTCACTACAGGTTTGGATGTTAAGATAGGGCTATAGATATTCTTCAAAATGGGCACATCACATAAAACCATTAGAATGCCTGATATTTGAAAAATAATGAAAACAAAAAAATCACTGTACACTGTTGATCTCATCAATAATTATTTGATCTTTAAGCTCATGATTGCCAACATTGCTAGTGCTGCTTCAGTCAAATTCTCCTGAGACATACAAGGTCTCCACTCAAAACAGCTGTTTGTGGGAACAAGACCTTTACTCAGATCAAGAACCCAAAAGATAAACAGCTGTTCAATACATACCCATAATGGCACAGCATAACAGTTAAAAACTCTCTCAGCCAAAGCTGGGGCTCCCTTAAGAGCCCCAAAAGCCTGGAGCAGAAGGATTTTTGGTGCCTAGCTCTTGAGGAGATGGCTCTTAGGGCTGCAGTTTTCACAGCTCCCAGTCAGCTTGCCAGACGGGCTGTTAAGAGACCGGCCAACCCATGTGTGCTTTTTCTCCTTGTGGTAAAAGGCTGCCAAGTGGGGGAGGGAAGTGAGCAGACAGCAAACCGGAGTTACCACCACGATTTACCCATTTCCATAAAAACTGTATGTTTCCAATAATTATCACAAACCTTTTTGCAACTAAAATTAATTGGTAGAAAATATTCAGCCCGGTCAAATTGAATAACAGAGCTCAGCGTTATCTTCAAGCATAAAGGTCAGATACAATAATGTCAAGAAATGTAAGATCAACTCTACATTTATTCCAGTTTATAAGGGCTCAGATCTTCCCACTTTCCCTGTTGGCTGAACAAGCAGTAAACTGCCGTGTTGTTTGTATTGTTAGAAAAACAGACAAAGAACATTACAAATCCCACACCAGAACAACCCCCAATTGTCAGAGCATTACAGTATAACACAAAATTATACAAAGCACAAGTGTATCCATTTTGAAGACTGAAATTGGAAAACCTGGATTTTTTCGAGTCATAATATCTAGACAGTTTTCTAAACAACTACAAAAATACACTGATCTGTAAATAGCAAAGAGTCATTTAGCTATTAACATGTTTGGTCCTCCTACTGAAAAGTCTCCAAAAAACCAAACAACCTCTTGATTTTACAACAGGATTTTTGACAGAGAATTTCTTTTGATGTTGCAGTTTTACCTGTTAGTATCCATAGAATTAATTTAATACCTTTTTTTCCCCTTCAGTAATGGTTACCAGAGATGCCTATAGAAACATTGTGTAAATACATAGTATTTGTAATATTCTTAGAAGCAAAGTCTTCAACTAAAAATAACAGAATATAGGATGCTTACAGAGCATCCTCTTAGAATTCTTAAATATCAGGGCATAACATTTAAAAATTATATGTCTTAAATACTTTTTAATTGCTAATATAAATCTAGACCTCCATGCTATTAAATAGTGTGCTTCAAGTAAAGCTTTATTTTTCAAGAACTGCTCATATTTACATTTCTGTTTGAGCACGCAGTCATCATAATTCTTCATAAGCAAAGAAGTGACTTATTAGAAAATCAACAACGTAGATAATTCCTAAGGTGTCGTCCAATATCAGACTATCTTATGTCTTTAAATAGTGCAGTAATAGATGGAGGGACTAATAAGATCATGAAACTGAGATGATACCAGCATTTGTTCAAGGGAGACTAACAGTTATTCCAAAAGAACAGATCTGCTTCCCACAGTGCATACACTGCTCCCTAAAATTCTCTCATCAGCTGCAAGTCTTAACAATAGGGAACTCAAACCACAAATACTTTGAGAGCTATTATAAAGATAAACACCAGTGCACATTTTTCTGGTATGGAGACACTGCAAGCAAACAACATAAAATAAGACATTGGAATTTAATTGCTGCCTACAGTCATTCTTTTGTTGTGAGAGGAATGGTTATGGTAAGTCAGTGTGAGGAATTTATGTACTTGAAAATACAACAATGGCAAGGATTCATTGTTTATAAATTACACGAGGTAGAACCCTGCACTCAATAACAGCTGCCTGAAAACAAAACTAAGAACTATCACTTTCACCCTAGTTATTCATTTGGTTCGTTACAAGAGTCTCTCTCAAAATTTCACTGTGTCTTCTGGACTATCTAGGACAGGCAGTCCAAGAGGGGTCATACTCTGGAAGAACGAGCCCACATAGTTAGCAAATGCACCATACTTGGGAGATACAATGCCCTTTTTCAAAATACTAGATTGTTTTTCAGAAAGGGACAATTTCATTGCCAAGTCCTGTATTTTTATAGTTAGTTTAACTACATTTTAACTTCAGTGATAATACAGTTTTGAACTGGCTTTTAGACATTAGTCCTGTATACACCTGGAGGCACACAAATGATCCTGTTACTATCTGTAAAGCCATGGCTCACTTCTATGAGCAGACAAACCGGCAAATACAGATATGGGGATGTGAACAGGGCTGTTGACTGTTGGACTCCATCTCCATGATCATGTTCACCACATTCATCATTAATCTGGGAAACATGCTACATTAACTTAACATATATTTGCATTAGTTCAGGGCTTTCATTACATAAATGGAAACTTAAATTATTGTCTGCCTTCCTTCTGCTCTAGTAAATTTGAAGACACCTGCCCATCATTTTCTGAAGAGACAGAAGATAAAAATGCATTCACTTTTTATAATCCTGTGCACTGCATAATAGCAAGGATTTACCTTAAAATAGGCAACAACTGGCAGTAAATTTTTAACTAAGAATAGCATGACCTACACAGTTCCATTAGCACTGAAGAGATGTTGCCATCTGAAGTTTAGGCCAATATTCTCTTTGCAAAACTGTTAGTCACAGTTGTCTTTGACAGATAGTTATTATTCTCAATATCTATCCTATTTAAGCCTAAATATCAAAATAGGTAGGCATGATGCCATCAGCCAAGAGGTTTCCCCAATACTTTTTTCCCCATACACATAATATGCACTGTAATTAAAGATTTTTAAAATCTCAAAATCCAAAGCAATCTTAAGGTACTTCTTACTTGCAGTTTCATCACTTTATTAGGTGTTGATAAGAATTTCATCACTGGTAAACGGCCAATTGTCTCAGAAGAAAATCTGGGGTATTTTAATAAAGAGGTCAGTGAGAGATTTGGAAATTTATATATGCTTATATAAAAGTTACAGTTATAAGTTAAACACTTCATATGTTTATTATATATAAATATATATATAGAATACATTCTGCACACTACTATCATAATAATGCATTACTTCATAACACTTAAAGACTTTATAAAGAGCCAAAGAGATTAGAAGAACATTTAGAAATTCCTTGGGTGACCTATGCTAGATGTAGAGTCACAGGTCCCATCTGCAGTCTTGGGTCATTGTGTCAGTACCTCAAAATTAATAGTCTCAAGGGTGTCTCAAGTGGAACCATGCTTCACTTTCACCTGCCACCTTTAGGCTTTCAGTGGCCACTCCAATGGCTGTGTTCAAAATTGGCTCTTAATCAAGTCACAAAATGGTTGGACAGTGGATGAGAGTCTTTGCTTCAGTTCATAGTGCATCATTTCTTATGCTGTGGGTAAAAAGTAAGAAGAAAATATGCTTTTGAAAGCACTTGGAAATTTCTAAGGACACCAGTGAAGCCATTCCTCATGGATTAAAGCATTTGCCTTTTCCTGCGAGAGGTTTTAGTGATGTATTATTCAACTTCCCTAGCTTTAGTACCAGCAGTAAATCCAACATTATGCATTGTTAACACAGTAATTACACTTTCCACTTCATAAACCAGCATGTCGTCATCTCCAGCTCTGTGCCATCTGGAGGGCCAGCTGACAGCACAGTCACCTGGGATCCAGCGGGAAACTGAGCTCCAATTGCAGGTCTTGCTCACATTGCATCATACAAGCAAATAGATTTTGTCAAGCCATTCATAGTGCCTTGTATTGAAAACAAATTCTGTCAATTAGAATGTCACTATGAATATAACTGTTCATTTAAAACCAGAAATTAATTATTCATACTTCAAACATTGCTTTCTCCAGACTCTTTGCCTCTTCTCATCTAGAATGATTACAAGTAGCCTAAACTCCCAAATGAGAGAAGAACTTGTACATATTTACTCTTTTGGTATTCCTGATGGAAAATAAGATTTTCAAAAGGACCTGCAGAGTTTAAGAACAGAAGCCACTTCTGAAATTCAAACAGGGGCACACAGGTTGTATCAATTACATATTCTGGATTATTATGTTCCTTGTCAAAAACAGTTCTGGGAAATAATATGTTAAAAAAGTTACACCCTGCCTTGAATGCCTCCCAGCTTTGCAATCTTCATGTCAATAACCAAAAATTAACAAACATGCTGACAAATTTCGAATCCTGCTGTAAGACAGTTTGACATTTCTGTATTTTTTAATAACCACATGAAAAATTATCACCGTAGCTACTTCCCAGTAGGATAAATCAATTAGTAACTAAAAATACAAAATCAGATTCAGGATTTGCAACTGATGCCTCTGTGGAACCCACACACTCTGCAGTATCAGCTGTTATTATGCATGTTCTGGTAAAGCAACTAGAGTTCTCTGCATATGCTTCAGCTGACAATATAACTTCTTTTTTTTTGTCCTCCTATAAAAGTTTTGCTTAAGCTTGAGAAAATTTCCAATGTGAATAGCTTTCAACTGTCAAGATCTGTGAGGTGTGAAGGAAACATTGTTTATTTGTACATTTAGACACTTGGATTGCCCCTAGTTCACAATGAAATTTATACTTCACATTTTTTAAAACTATGTTATGACTGCATCTCATCAGAGCAAGCCAGAGAAATCGGTTGTGACACTCTTGGACAATGCCACTGAAAACTTATACCTAATCTGAAAGCCACTGCAACAGAGGAAGAATCATTTTCCTAGCCACTGAAGAAACTTGAATACACTAATAAAATATCTTGGTGTCTCCAAAGTGACTTAGTTCAAAACATGTTTGCTCCTCTATCTTAACAGTTGCTATCTGTACTAAGTACTGTCTATACTCATAGAATAGTTGTGCACAACAAGTCTTTGCCCCAGACCACTTTGAACTGATTAGTATCAGTAAAACTACTCTTACCTATTTTTATTTTACTGCAGACCAACTAGTTATTTCCATTATCCCAATAAATTCTGATCTCCTCCATAAGTCTGCAAAACATGTCAGCTCAGACTATCACCACAACTTAAATACTTGTGGAAGCAGGATTTCAGAAGCAAGGTCAGAATCGCATTACAGAGGGAGCTCTTTGCTGGGATAGGAATAGTGCAATATTAAATCAAGATAAACAAAAATGAAGTGACAGCAGCTTCCTTTGTACAAATAAACCACCCAGAGGAAACAAACCCATGGTAATAACAGTTTTATCTGAATACCTGCAGCTTCATTAGGAGTTTGGGGAACACAGTAATGTTGCTTGTTATTTACTGTTTCCCCAGGGGAGCAGAAATTAAAGATTAACCTATCACCATTTTTCCAGTGTCATTCATATCATGTGCAAATAATTCTGCTGGCTGAAGAGATAACTTCCTGCAGAACTCACTGCTGCAGTTGCAGGTAATACAGTCTGTTACCATCTCATACTCCCCTCTGGTTCTCAGTGAGATGTCTTAAGTACAATTGTTTCATCCCTAAACTTTAAGACCACAAGGCCAAAAAAGATGTGTGTAAGAGAATAGGTAGTCAGTCACACCGCTGTCCTGCAACATAGAGCTTGCACTGTTTTCAAGGAAGAATATTTCAACCTTTACAAAACTGTATGAATAAAGCTCTCACATAATCACTTAATTTCTTAGTGTACAGATTTCTTTCCCTGGCATATTACTGTAGTTCAAATTACTTGGGGAAAAATAACAAAAACCAAACCAAAAAACAACAACCAAACAAACAAACCCACACCACTGCAGTATAAAAACAAGGGCTCACAGGACCTGAGGGAATGCCATGAAGCCATGTCAGGGAAGGTTTGGGAGAGCTATGAGGAATAAGCTCTTCACCCATGCAGTGGTTGGGCACTGAAACAGACTCCCCAGCAGAGTGATCACAGGACCAAGTCTGAACTGATCCCGCTTTTGAACAACACTTAGGGACACGGTGTGATTCTTGGGGCTGTCCCTGTGCAGGGTCAGGAGTCGGACATCAGTGATCCCTGTGCATTCCTTCCAGCTCAGGATATTCTGATCCATCAGCTGTCCCATTTTCCAGTCTGCCTTCTGTCATAGATATGTACCACAACTTCTACGACCTGCTGGAAGAAAGCTGATGATTTTAGTACACTCTGCCTGACGTATCCACTGCTGAGTGCTCTTAGAGATGGCCCTAGGGAACTACAGGGGCCTCTGCTCTGAGCTTGTACTCTTATACCAAGAGCTTATTTTAAGAAGAAAAAGTCTTCAGTTAAGCAGCTGTTTATCCCAGAAATCATTCTGTTCTATAACTCCCTTGAATACTAGAGGTGCTAGTTGAATCCTTTTACCCTGAAGATTGTTCACCCTCTTA
Source organism: Scytalopus superciliaris (assembly GCA_013400415.1). NCBI lineage: Eukaryota > Metazoa > Chordata > Aves > Passeriformes > Rhinocryptidae > Scytalopus > Scytalopus superciliaris. The sequence continues at coordinate 2,472,132 of VXBX01009921.1, forward strand.
TGTAGGGGGGAAAAAAAAAAACCCAAAACACCCAGAACACTGTAGGGAACAGAGTGAATAGATGGTGATTATTCTTGAGGTTAATTATATTACCACATACCAGTCTCTTGATTGCAGACTAGCACTCTGAATGAACAAGTCACAGGAAGAGCCTCAGCTATAAGCCAAGTGTTTAGAAAGAATTCAGTTCTAGGTGGGATAGAAAATAAACAGGGAGTGAAATTTAGAGACCTCAGTCTTGCCATGTATTCATCTATACTGACATTTCCTATAACATTTGCTCACCAGTTTAGAGCTTACTTTCCCAATAGCTTTTGTGTTCCTAAACTTTCTTAAGCATTGTATTCAAGACAAGCAATAGTATTCAGTTATTACAAATAGAACTTTGGCAGAAAATGATCCTAAGATTAAACATTTGCTCAATATTCAGATCAAGAACAAGATACACAAAAAGGTAAGTGCCAAAGAAACATGAAATACCATTGAAATTCTTTAAAAATTCCTTAGAAGTTCCTGATATCTGACCTCCTACTATATGACTCCAATTTGTTTACTGATCTTGGATGGTCTCCATACAGATATATTAAGAATGTCCACATAAATTAGGTTTGGTGAAATTTTACCAGTGAGAACTATGGTGGAAAGAGATTACTAGGGAGATTAAGGAAGAAGGGGTAGAGAGATGCCCTGATGAAACCAAGAAGCCATTTAGGTCTTGTCATAAGTTACCTTTTAGATTGTAAATAAAATCTTCCCAATGCAGAGTACACAAGAAAATCACATTACAGCCAGCGCCACAAATTTCATTAATTAAGGTAGTCATTGCTTTATGTTAATCGTGTCTTTTCAGGGAAATAACTGTTTGGATAATGGATGAAAACAGCCTTAGATTACACTGAAGATTTTTTTATAGAGCTGTGATTTGCCATGGTAATTAAATTTCAGGAGAAAAACATACTACAGTTTACAACAACTAGATGGCACTGTTCAAAACCCGTTTATTATACTGAACTTCCTGTTTAAGCAATTAGTTATATTTAAAATAATAATCGCCAATCTTCATGAAAAGAATTTAAAATAGGGTTTTTGTTAAAAGAGTTACTTTGCTAAAACAAAGGCTCAAACAAATTTCCTCTAAAATTTCAAGTACTGACATATTCCAGCCTGACAGAGCTCAATGGCAAAATTCCCAGGTGACTTGGGCAAATACAAGGTTTGATTCACAATGGCAGCATTCATTACAGGGATTATATAAGTTTCCCCAAACTTTGACTTTTTAGCCTCTCTCCCCACCATACTAACATACATAAGTAACTGTAATATTCAAAGCAAAGAAATGATTGATATTGTCCACAGTATAGCAGAGTTTGATCACATACTCTCTCCAGTAGAAGTAGGCAAGGGTTCCAGGCACTTTCCTGGCAGTGATGCTCAGCATTATGGAAATTGATTCTTAGTAAGAAAGGAGACAACATAATGAATGAACCACCAGAGAGTTAATTTTCCAAGGCCTTCAAGCAGTAAACTGTACTATGGGACTGAATAAAGAAAAGCTGATGCTTCTGAAAGGGCTGAAGTTAGCTCATGTTGGAGTATGTTTTGAACAACAAAGGTATTGTCTCTATTTTTCATGCTTTGCATCTATTTTATATATATGCACTTACATGTCATTTAAATTATTGCCTGGTGAGTAATACAGCAGATAGAAAGGGGAGCATTTGGTGCCTACGCACAGGACTGGGAAGAGCATTCAACAGTAGATAGTGCTCCTCAGAGGCAGGCTGGCCGGGGTGTTAACAGTCCATCATGCTAAACAGGGAAGTTCTATTCTTTGTTTAGACTCCTACTTATGTGCTCCAAACCACAAAATGCATGAGGTAACCAGTCTCACTTATTACAACGACTGACACCCCTCAAAAAGTTGAACTCCAGTTAAAAAAAAAGTCAACATAAAACCTATAGAAGTGAATAACAGCCTCAGTCTGGTCTGCTCAGTTGATAGACCCACCACAAGTCTGCTGCAGAGATGCACAAACCAAGTTCTGAGAACAAGAGAGAAGTAAATGGGCTTTATTAACAGCCCCGACTTTGAGACACAGGGAGAAAACAGCAGAGTTACAGGGAAGAGCCCGTTGCACACAGCCACAACCCTTGTGAGGAGAACACAGGGGCAAAGTGCACCTGATTCAGTGAGATAAAACAAACAGAGAAAAACATACAAGGGATTATAGTGGCACAGTTATACTTGTATGATATATTTAATTTTTCCACAGACAAATAAGTATTGATCAACTTTGAGCAGATAACCCTTACTCAGCATAATCCTGCCCGGATTGCTGTCAGTGGAAAGTTTCCCAGAAACATGGAGTTGCTCTTTCTGAAAAGGACACTAGTACAGTGTTATCCCCAGGTACATGAAAGTCCCTCAAGTGAAGCAGTCATGCATACTAAGAAAGGTACAAATTCAGTTCCTTCCTCTGTTTGGCTAGATTTGGTCCCACATCCTCCTTTATCCTGAAAACGCCCTGAACACAGGAATGCAATAAGGTCTTCTGGCAAAATCTCCTTTCAGTATCAATGCTTTGCTTTTATGCTTGCTTACTTTCTCCAAACATAGACAATATAGTCTAATGAGAGAGATTTTTTTTGTCTGCATGCAAGCCAAGGTCTGTAGAGAAAAAAATTAAGTAATAAAATTAATGGAGCAGAGAATAAAAACTGTGTCCTGCCTCAAGAATGCCTCCTTGCCATCAGGCTGAAAAGCTATTTTTCCCTTGTTCCACCTCATCAGCTATTTATATTTTTTTGTACAAGATAAGACAGGTCTAACAGGAGAGTAGGGCATCCTCCTGGCCAGTAGGAAAAGGCAATTTCAAATCTCTCACTTGTCAGATAATCACCTTCACTACTGGGTTACTATAAAACAGACCAGCCTGTTCCTCCAGCACAACAAACAGATCTTAGTTGTCTTTTCTTGCAAATGCAACAACATAAATCGTTCCTTGTTATGAAACCAGTTTTTCACAGCAGCTCATAACACAAAGCTAGATCTGTTAAAATCTGTTTTGAGTGACTGCCTTTGATTTCTTTTTCTTCATCCCAACAGTCATAGGGGTGGTGAAAGGATAGGAAAATAATTTATTCCCATAGACTCACTGACAGGCCCGAAACAGATTTCCCAGTTGGGTCTGCTGAGGTCTCACAGGAGAGCTGCAAGCCAAGGACCCCAAGTACAGTGAATACACTTTTATGTGAAAGAACAGACACAGGCCTGAGTTAAAAAGTGTGTCCACATAGAGGCTACACAAAGGCTCAAAGAAACAACTTGCTCTCTACTAGACAAATCATGTCACACTGCTTTGGTTCACTAATCCCTTTACAAACCACATGCTTTCAAATGCAAATATGGTGAATGTTTTAGGGCAACTTTGCTAAAAGTATCCATAAACCAAATACTTTAAAATATTATGCAGACTGCAAATTACTTGTGTTTTGATTGACTAATCAGCTTCCTGAAAATAGCTCTCTCTATACTACGATTGTCTTGATTAGAATTCATCTTTGCCAACCTCCTCTATTTTAGTAAATCCATACATTTATGTTGATTAATAAAGGTTCTCTAGCTTCTTCTTCTTCTTGTCATGATTGGTGAGGGTTTTTTTTTTTTCCTTTACATTGAAAAAAACAAGTGTTGTCCAAGATTAGTAAAACCTTTGTGTGATTGTGTTTGAAACAAAACATGGTCATATTTAGGCTAGCAACTCCTGTGACACATACAGTTTGGAAAGCATTTGAAAGATTTTATTTCAGAAGAGTGAATTTTCACTCCATGCCTGCTTGTGCTCACAGCCTGATTTCTGAGGTCCTTTGGCTCAGCCCTTCTCTGAAAGGAGAGTGGTAATCTAGAAGCACTGTTGTTTTCAAATTACCTTCTCTTAGCCTTGAAAGGAAACAGCATTGAAGGAGTGACAGAGAGTGACAAGTGCTCAAAGTAAAATGAAAATAAACTGAGAGATTCTATTAGCTCTAGGCATCAGGAGATCCAGAAACAGTCTGCACTGAAGAGCTTAGCAGCTCCAGTAAACATGCTTTTGCTGATTTATCACAATGCTCCCTGCTGTTTATGAGGATACTGTTCATCTCCATGCGAGAAGTCCCCATTATGCCAAAGCAAACAGTATCTAAGCACAGCACACCAAAAAGCCTACACTGAGTCTGCTGGGACATCACTGGAGAAGTCAGAAGTACTGCATCAGCCACAATGGGTAAGAACTCTTTTTCCTAATGGGAGAGAGAGAGCATTTGTGATTTACAAAGCATCTATGGTTTGCAGAGCATGAAGACTAGATACATGTAGACACCCTTTTTCCTATTGATTACCCATTTTATAAATAAATAAGTAAATAAACAAATTGGTAGCTCAACAGCACCACTGTTATCTGCTCTCGTGGGTGAGATGGATGTGAGAAAGTGACTGCAGTGTTAGCAAAGCACAAACCCAGCCCTATGACCTTCAGAAAGTCAGAGGATAACGAGGATAGGCAGACTCTTGGCACTTCACATTTTGCACAAGGGTTTAAGAAGAAAGATACTGTGTTTTTATTTTTGTGGGGAAAAAATTAAGTAAACATAGCCTTTATACAGTTTGAAGGCAGGGTGAGAGACAGTATCTTATACCTAGAGATGAACAAAAATGCCACAGAGTAAAGCAGACAGCTTTTATTCCTAAAAAGCCAAATAAGTTTTTATGCTAATGAAAGAGAAATTCCAGTTTTTTTTCCCCGAATTCCTGCTTTGCAGGACTCACTGACAAACACAGGCAAATACATCAAAAACATAGATCATTACCCAAAAAAAAAAAAAATACACTCAAATCTCCCTGTGTCACCTGTTTAAAGCCACATTATAGATGCTTCATTTCCTGCACCACAGCCTACAACCTCACAGCTCTTCTCTGTATGCCACAAACCTTACAAGCTCCAACTTCCAGATGACTTCCTGTGCCATTTCTCTTACTTAAAGTCTGAATCTTATTCCTCTGGCACTCAAAAAAAAATAGAAACCCTAAAAAACCACCAAAACCCCCAAATTTATTTCTGTCCCAGATTTGGTCATGCAGCTGTTCTGCTGTTGATATAGTTGAGCTGACTTAACTAGCTGGTTTTTAATCGTCTAAACCTAATACATGATGTTCATGAGGAAAGTAGATGGATCCTCTATTACAATCTCCATTTTCCTAGGAAGGGATGAAAAAAAAAAACAATATAAACAAACTATTTTCTCTCTTCTCTTCTGTTAATAGGCCAGGTTCTATGGGCCTTTGAACAACCTGGTCTAGTGGAGGGTGACCCTGCACATGGCAGGGACATTGGAAGTAGGTGATCTTTAAGGTCCCTTCCCACCAAAACCATTCTGTGGATTTATGATCATACTGATGAACTCACGTGGCTTTCCTCCTGCAGTGTTGCTGTTGGGATAGAAAGACAGCAGCTAGAAAGTGACATATTATAGAAGACAATTCTGAAATGGAAAATATACACTGCATGTAAGGAAAAGCCAATTCAGTAAAAATTGGGATAAATAGCAACAGGCTTGATCCTCAGCCATTTGAAACAATACATGTGACGCTGAACAAATTAGTCACAGAAGTAAAATATGGCCATTTTTTGTTTCAAGAGAGCTTTAAAAAAATCATCTCAACCATCTGTTGTCATTTTGTGATCACTTAAGCTGCAGAAAATCCTTCCAGAATACTTTCGCCACATGGAAGTTAAATTACAGAAGCTTCTTTAATTATTACAAAATACTTGGATTCCAAGAGGAGTGAAGATGTTACTGAAATGCTTTCTGTTTGGGTTTTTTTTGTTTGTTTCCTTTTGTTTCAGTTTCACTATTAAGATTTTTTTTTAAGTCTTTTTTTAATTCCAAAACTTGATGAAAGTTCTCCTAATGTTTGCATGACAGGTCTCCTCAAGACCATGACAAATTAAGAAAGAAAAGCCTCTTTGGATGACACCAGTAATGACATGGAACAAAGCAACCAAGAAGGCAAACAGGACACTGATTGTGGAAGTGCAACTTGTTGTGAACAAAATGACAAACTTGTGTTTATTAACACTTGTCTATACTTGGAATTTTATCAGAATAGTTATCCCAGAATAACTGCTTCAGTTGAAACCAAAATAAGTGTTCTGGAATAATTCCCAACAAGGTTTCTTTGGCACTGGAGCCAGTTTAGTATGATAAAAAATAATTTTTGGGTTTTGTTTTTTTTTTTTTTTTTTTTTTAAATTCAATAAAAGTGTTTGCACAACTCCAGGTACAAGATACCCATTCTAATTAATTTTATCCTAAAAATGCACTATAGTCAGTGGCACAGAGCCTGCCCAACACAGGGTCAAAGCACTGCAGGCAACAAGGTAGGAACAACACACTTTCTTTCTGTACCATAAACTTCTTATGGCATATTCTCAAGAGAAAAACCAGGGGATGGACCAAGCACGCAAATGTTTCACAGGGAATTAGCTAAACTCTTGAAAAGGCAGGTAAAGAGTCAAGAGGAGAAAAAATTTGGATTTCAACTGTCTAGTCTGAAAATTTTGACTTGTTATTATATTGAGGAGTCAAAGACAGCATACTAAAACAGGCCTTGAGGAACGTCACCCCCATGAGGGGCCTTTATTTCTGTCACAACTTGTCTGCATCTCATATGCCTTTCCAGGGAGATGTCCAGACAATGATCTGGGATTCCACAATTGATGGCAGAAACAACAAAAGGAGAAAGGCAAAATTTCATCAGCAAATCTCAGAACATCAATAGACACTTTACAGTTTCAAAATCATTTGAGCAGAAATATAAGCTTGCTTAATAGATTTACAGAACCAGCAGAGCTTCTGCCTTTTGTCCTCACTGTGGTCTTGACCTAATTTTAATATAAATATTCACGTTCCAGTCTAGTGGTAATAGGCAGTCAGGTTATTTCAGGCTTCACGGCCAGGCTGAATTTGTCTGGGACACTGGTGAAAGCCAGCTGGCATTTTTCCTTGTCTACTGTTGTGCTTCCCTTTGCAGTTCCCCTTTACAGAGGGGAATAGAAAAAAAAGGAAAAAAAGGCATATTCATTGTCTAATCAACTATCTTGCCTTTTCTTCCTTTCAAAGCAGTGAATTATAAAAGAATTGAGATCAGTGCTGCTGGAACAGACCAACACTATCACTCAGCAAATGGTGCCCTGAGTAACTGAGGCCACTGCTGCTTAAAACAGAAAGTAACCCAGGAAAAGTGAACATCCACAAGTGGCTATCTCCTATTTTCTGTGCCGAATTGTTTTTGTTCACACCTGAGGCTGTTTTTGCTCTTAGCAAATATTCTCCAGGTTGAACACACATTTTAGAGGTGCAGCCTTGGAGATGTGTGAAACACTGTGCAGTTGGGGTAGAAGAACAGAACAAAGACTCCCACCAACGAAAGTAGAACTAATCTGAAATTATGTTAGGCCAAAGTTCAAAATGCAAAAGAAAAAGTAATTTTATTTTTGTAGTTTCAATTAAAATATTCCTACACTACCATAGAAAATATGTTCTCAGAAAAATAACAAACCCCCCACTTTATTAGAATGCTAAAAAGCTCATAAGTAAACATTTGCCTGATAAAGCATTACTATAAAGAGCACCTTAAAATTTATAACTAAGAGACAAATTAAATTGTTTTAAAGAGTCCAGTGTATTCTGTTTAAGGGGAGAAGGCATGATTGGAGTCAGCACACTAAAAGATACACATTTTAACATATTTTTCTCCTCTGTAGTTCTCTTTAAGATAAACTTCTGTTCAAGTCAAAGTACATTTTTTGCTGCCTCTTTACTGTTACTCCTGATTTGTATTCTAAGAATGGCTAGGCATCAACCACAAACAGAACTATATTATGCCAGTCATCACAAACAGAACAGCAGACAATATTTAAGTGCTTCCAGTCCAAGCATATGGGAGGAATAAGATGTGAAGAAAGGAACACAGATTAAAGAATACAATGAAAAATGAGACTTGCAAAAGTAGGGTTGGCTGGGGGCTGGATATGGCTAAGAGGTATGACAGAGCCATGGGGAATGAATACAATGGAGTGGAAATGGGGAGACAGGGAAACACAAAGTGAAGCCAAGGTGAAATATTCAACTCCTGGCAATTCTTCAGCTCATAAACATATGGGCTGTAAAACTGCAAATATTGACTATAAAACCTGATTGCATACAGAAATTAAATCCCAGCTGATCCAGAGAGCCTATAAATTTCACTTCAATCCATATCTATGGGAAACTATCTCAACTCAACAGCCACTGAGAATCTACTAATCAGCCTATTCACAGCATCCTGATTGCTTGATAAGTTTATTCAAACTAGGAATCTTTGACAACTAATTTAAAGACAAGTATAACGATTATTTTTTTCTGGTTTGCACAAGTTGTTTTCTCATGAAGACTGTTTTCTTATCAGAAGTGAACTGCCTGCCCCTCACTGTTACAGCTGTAGAACTGTAAACAGATTATAGCCTACAGTACTGAAAAGAGACAGAATGGGTTGCACTTAAATTCTGAAAGCTAGAACATTGTTTTGCTGTCTTTGCTGAGAGAAAAATAAATTGAAATTTAAAAAAAAAATTAAAAACCATACACACACGCAAGAGCTAGCAAATGGAAACAGTGATTATAGTACTTCCAAAGTCAATTTTCAAGCTTGAATTAGAATGGTACAAATTTCCTCCTGCAGTCAACTTGCTACTCTACAGCTCACTGTGAAGGGACTTGAAAAATTCAACTAGTTTCACATCTGTGAGCAAGGCCTGCTTGCCTGCATTAGCCTTTTCTCAGAAATAACAGTTATCAGACAAGTCAGGAAAAAAGTCATCTGAGGACATAAGGCTTGCTCTGTCTCTTGGTACATAAATTATTCTTGACGTTTGATGCTTCCTATTTCAATGGATCGCCATCTACGTGGAATTACTATTCACTTTTTCAAGGGAGGGAAGTTTTATAACCCAGTCAGGATTAACTGCTCTGCACGTGGCTGCAGAAAAAGGGGTAGGAGGTAAAGGCCAGATTATTCTCAAGCAGAACATACTAAAGCTACAATGTAAATAAAGTAACACAGAAAACACCAATGTAACAAGTTTTTTGAACCAAAAAAATAAGTTGAAAGGCAAGATTTACAGCAGCTCACTTAAGTTTGCCTCCCTTACTTTAAATAAATTAGAGTCTCCCAGGATTACCTTACCAAGGTGCAAACCCTGAAATCTGCAGTTACTGTTTTGCTGTTTGCTTTGGTATAGGTTTCTTTTGTTTGATTTGTTTGGGGTTTATTGATGCTGTTGGGTTTTTGTATTTATTTATACATTTATGTGTCCTTAAAATGGCAAAGATACACATTCATATTGAAATACTCTAAGATTACAGCTACAAAAAGTCAATTTCTTCACATTGAAAAGTGTGAGGAGCAAATGGTATTCCAAATGCCTCAGCTGTATCTGACTTCATAAGAAAAGTCACTCAGTAATAGCTCTCTGTAATAGAGTTTGAGGCTATCAATTAATTTTGCAGAGAAACTCAGCAGAAAAAGTACATTTGAACCAGAAAAAGAAGAATAATTTTCCAGTGAGTTGTGTGGAATAGTGCATATCCAGACCAGACATCCAGACACGTATCCGGGCATAACAGCAAGTGATATTTGCTGATATTATAATCCTATCTCCTTAGAGACAATCCCAATAGAGCAGAAAATCACTTAGAATAAGTTAATCTTATTTAGGCAACACAAGTTAACTTTAATTACTAATTAATCCTCCAAGATCCTTCCTTCTTCTGCTCCATGAATAGATAATCTATCTTCATTTATGATTTTTCACTTGAATAAATGAAAGTCTTATTACAAAACAGGGTGAAATATAATGTCAGACGTTTTCCAGGACAGTGTGACTGAGAAGGCTGATTTTGAAGTTAAAACTGCTTTTTCTGTTTTTCATTTATGTAACATTTTTTAGTTATTTCTGATAATTTTATATAAGTTTAAACTCAGCATTTTACATTGTCATACTTTTGCCTTGCCACAGAACAGTTAGTGGCATAGTGTTTAAAACTTGAAAAGCATCTAAAATTATAAGTGAAAGTGTATGATATTGGGGTAGATTAAATACAAAATAATTGGGGTTTTTGTTTCTAAACAGTATTGCTCCTGATTATTTTTAAATGCTCCAGTGTTTGAGCCAAAACTATTCCTTAAAATCATTCTGTCTTGATGAAAGCCTGATACTATTTTTGAATATATACATTTTGTGAACTGCAAAGCATTATAGACATGGGCAGCTTTTATTCTCATACAGGTGAAGACAAGGGCCACATCCAACCCCATTTGAGTCAATCTTTTCATTGACATCAATAGGCACTATTGTAGAGGGCTTTTTTGTTCCAAAAAAAAAAAACCTACCAAAACCCCCAATTCTCTACTCCCCGAAAATCAAAAAAACCCACCACACTAAAACACCACATATCAAACAATCAAAAAAATCAAACCAAAAAAACCAAAACACCCCACAAAACAAAAAAAAATATAATCCCCTTTATTATTTTTTTTCAAATTCTTTAAATGGATTTGACTCATTTTCCCAGTATGTTTCCAAAGCACTTTTTCCTGCATTGTTGAGAGGGATGCAACTGCTGAAACATTTGTTCAGCTCAGCTGTGCAAATCTATTGTGTTTCACAGGTTATTTTCAGCAGCAGAAATATTCTGTGTTTGTCTTCATACTTTCAGATAAGAATCAGAGAAGTGTTTGGCAAGGAATATTTTTCAAGACAATGATAAGCATAGCATGACCTTTTTCCACCTCCCAACTCCTGACCATTAAGCTGCCATCTGATATCACAGATAATGAAGTTCCTAAGTGCATTTCCCATTCTCTTCCAAAGGAACAACTTCATTTGCTAAAACATTCTGAGCCATCGGGTTTGACTAATCAGAGGGTGCATCCTGACACTTTCCAGATGACTGCAGTAATCTGATGCTAGGATATCTGAGGTGGTAAATGTGACATTACATTTCAGCATGAATTGTTCAGAAAATTAATCAGAGTTAAAGGCAAAAAAAGATATCTGTGTCAAAATAGCTATTAAGAGCAGGCTAACATTGCAGTTGGTTTGAAAACTATTTCAGTAGGCAACAGTTTACAGCTTTATGTGTGTACTTAAAGGCTGCAAAATCTTCCCTTGCAGCATTGAGATCCATTACTCTCCAATAGCCATAGGTTCAGTTGTGAAAAAGAATAGGAAGAAACTCCAGGAGATTACTTGACTTTACTGCTGCCATCAATAGCACCGAATATTTGCATTTACTGACTCAGCAGACCTCAGAACAGCTCTGACATCTAACCTGCAGACTAACTATAGACACTATTCCTTACTGAAAGCAGGCTCTGTTTTTGATACTCCATGGAATACAGATGGCATCACTGTATTCACAAAGGACTGAGGGAAAAGAAAGCCAACAACAAAACAAAACACACCGGGTGGAAAGGCATACTTTCCCCTGTGTTCTTAAAAGAGAAGTTCATCGTAGGGAACCTATGACAGTAGCCACAACCCTATCAATATTTTTCTTCAGGGAGAATGATTTCAGATACCTTTGATCTCTCTCCGTATTGGTCACAGAGAATGAAGGCAGAAAGTTTAAAGGCAAGGTTTGAAGATTCAGGTTTTGACACACAGTCTGAGTAGATTCTCAGGGAACTCTCCAGTTATTTGGCTCTTAATACAGACAATCAAAATTAGAAGAAAAAGTAGCAAAGGATTATAGTAGAAATAATTTTAGTCTCACTTTCTCCTGAAATTATGTATTTCCAGGCCTATTTTAAATATAAATACTGAGAAAGTCAAATCATGAAGTTTGTCACATTCTTCTGGGTTTTCAACTATTGTTTCCATGGAAACATAAAACTAACCATCCAGGTAAATAATCTCTCACTCAGAGGTACCAGGACGCAGCAAGAGCAATGGCAAAAACAAAAGCAGATTGTTTCACAGAGCCACAGGATATTCTGAATTGCAAGACCAGCTTTACCAAAAGACAGAAGAAAGAGAACAGGAGGAGAGAGGTGGAAGAAGATATGACTGAACCCAACAACTGAGAAGGAAAAGGAAATGACTTAACATGAAAAAGATGGCAGGCACGGAGCTGAAACAATGAGACAGATCATCATCGTTGGGATAGACAAAAAAGCAGACAGGTGAAAAACAGGAGGTACAAAGAGCTGAAAATGGCATGGATGAGATGTGACCACAGTCAGAGTATTTTTGCAGCATAAGTAAATCGTGAGAGTAAGGTACTGAAGATGTAGTTTAATTTTAGTTCATTTCCACATCACTTCTAATGCAACCTAGCCTAAACTCACCATGGCTCATCGACACTAAAAGGATACTAGAAAATGACGTTCTGTTGTAATAATGCAGGTCTTCTCAGCAGTACTTACATCACAAACACCGGCTTCACAGCAAACTTCATTATTCTCTGCACAAACACAGCTACTAAACACTAATGACTTAATTAAAGACTATCCCAGTGCGATAGGAGCGCTACTGAGGGTTAAAAAAAGATACAACTAGTCAATTAGGATTTGTCTAAAAATAGACAAGAGAATTTTTTTCTTTCAAGTCATTGCCCAAAACCAGTATAGTGCCTCTGCTGTTTAAAATTTAGAGGTGAAATGGCTACATCCCCTCCCCATCAGTGCCCAAACAGCAATTGTATGACCATTTCCACCTCACAGGAGTTACACAGATTTGCTGAAGGGAAACAGATGAACATTAAAAATCCCCTGTTTTAAGATGAAGTGCTGGGACATAAAATACTGCCTGTTATATATGGAGGTACATTGCTTGAATGTTTTCTTTTTTGTGTTTAACATTCATCAAGTGATTTTTATTTTTTTTAAATAGTCTCTGTAACTAGAAAACTTAATAAAAGAAACCTAATATCTGTCATATTCTGGAAAAACACAACCATTTTCCCCACAACAGAGACATAACTTCCTCATTCCAAGCAGCACCCTTAATTTCTGAGGGGAATCAGAGAGTTAGAACTCTCATCACTACACCTGAAAGATTTTTTTCTTATTATTAGCACACTAGCTCGTATCAATTTACATCACAGTTCTACCAGACTGAGAGCCAGCTGGCTTTGGATTTGTCTAAAGCATAAAAATTTCTGTAATAGCTTCCTATTATCTCAGAATGGTTACTTACACAAGTTTTGGCACTAGAGCTTTACTTGTCTTTGGTAATATTCTTCTACCTAGTTGTTTTGCACTCATTTTCCAGTTTTCATGGCTATGGTCTATTTTCCCTTGAAGCGATAGAGCTGTATCAAAGAGTTAACTCTTACTGCAAGGATTTTAGATTTAAAATAATGAGATGCGTAGGAGGGAGCTGAAAAGAAAGGGAGTCTGGAACAGCAGTATGACAAATACCTTAGAAGATCTCATTGCAATTGATACTTCAAAATTATTAAAAATAGGTAACAGATAACTTATTTTTATTGCTACCTTTTATAGATTTGTACAAAAATGGAAGTTTGTGTTATGATTTTTTATGACTTATTTATTGAGTCACAAAGCCCCTTTAATAAGTACTTTAGAACAAGCTAAAAGAACAAAATAAATGAGTATTCACATATGATGGTAATTATGCAAGTTGGCTCTTCATGCTATTATCTCCTACACAAAGATGAAGCAGAGGTGGTGAAAATTTCTGGTAAGGTTAAGAATGGAAAACACTGACAAAGTGGTGAAATGCTGAAATTTCTGCATGCTGAGTATCACCTTCTGGTGTCAACAACATCAAATCACCACAGTCTCTTGAAAGGGCATTACCAGCATGGGAGCAGCATACCCCACTCAAGTGGGGCTTTGTGGTGGACAGAATTACTCTGAGGTAAAGGAGATTTGAGGAGGATTTTTCTTTTTTTTTTTTTGGTTGGTTGGGGTTTTTTGTTCTTTCCATTTCTTTCTCAGAGAAGTCAAAAACAAAGCTCAGCAAGAAACATCAATGTATCAACCTGCTTAAAATGGACATGAAGCCAGGCAGAGGCTGAGTCAGAACTACATTTGCCATGTTACTTTTTCAGCTTGTGGGTCTTGAAGAGTAAAGTGAACATCAATACTTTTATTAACAAAGCAAAGGAACAAGTGACTACAGGACAGGAAAAAAAAAAAAAACAAAGACGACAGGACCTCAGTGTTTCATCTTACCAGTCATACAAATTGTTTCATTTGCTATTGAAATAGTGTAACACTTCTATGCAGTATTAATAACTCACGTTCCTACCCCTTCCCCTGACAATAGAGGAATTGATTTAAAGGTTACCTTCAGACTGATTAAACATAGCATTGTGAATAATGTACAATACAGCAAAGACCGGGTATAAATTGGAGAAGACAGAATAGAAATTCCAGCCCAAAAGAAAATTACTTGGCTGAAGGAGATGCACTTAATCAACAGGGCTAAACCCCAGAGTTATGACTGCTAGTTTCCTAATTGGCACAGGAATCAAGTTAATATGTTACACAGTTATACAGAGCACCCTCCACAGGAAAAGAGCATGTCTGGCACTGCAGAGTCCGTTCATATGAGATGCCAAGAGCCCAAAGGAGTTTAAGAAAACACTTGCTACTTGCGTTTCCTCATACATACAGCAGACCTAGGTTTAAGAATGCAAGGAAATAGCAGAGTATAATACTGAGGAGGAAGATATAAAAAAAATGAACTCTGGACACTGACAGGTAAAATGATGACCTTATTTCACCTAGCTATACAGCTTCAGCCCTTCAGCTTCTTCACTTTTTACCATCTCATTACTTTCTCCTGATATGCACAAGATCTTAAACAGAAGTCCCTGAGATTATGGGGCAAAGCTATTTCTGGCATGAAAGAAAAAGGAAGGATCTTGTTTCCTCATTCATTTTAATAAGACCGTAATTCCACTTAGTTTACAATTAAAAAGAACTTATCCAATAAGACCCAGCTGAAGTTTTGTGGTGATTAAATTTAACACTAGAGTAGCTATTGCATTGGCTACTCTTGTGCAAAATTGACAACTATTATAGACATGCTCTCAATTCTATTGGGAGTTTTTATTTTTCACAAAACACCCCAAATTATGATTTTTTCTCATAATCAGTTAAATTGAGATATCATACACAGAGTACAAGGCTCTAAGTTCCAACTTATTTTATATTATGCTATATTAATATAAATGAAGCACAGTTCAGTAGTGTTGCTTGCACTCCATTCTTTAGGCACCAGAACATTACTTACGATGAAGAGAACAAAAGGAAAACCTGAAGGTTTTGCCTCACCTGTAGAACAGAAACACAGTGATAAAACTCAGAGTTTTGAGAGTTTAATTTTAGGGGAGGGACAGATGTTTAATGAGAAAACTTTCAGGAGCAGTCACACCTCAAAAGATGGCAGCCCAAGACTCTTGGCAGAAAGGCACGGTGCTGCTGCAGGAGGAGCAGGGGGAAGAATCACATTGGTGGATTCTCCACCATTGAAAGCTACTGAAATCTCACCGTATTTCAGAGACTCATGACTGCAACAGCTCATAGACCTTTCCCTCTCTCCAATATTACCTATGGCACAAATGTGTGTAACACAGGTGGTAAAGAAGCTCTTCAGACAGTGACAAAGCAGAGCTGAGTGGTTCTGAACAGGCAATTTACTTACAGGGTATAATAAAAAGCACATAGAAAAACAGGTGTACCTCAATCAGCCACACCCATGTAACATGCATTATAAAAATATATTACCAACATTTCCAGCACAAACATAACAGCTTCTACTGAGTGACATATATTTGGTCTATAAAACTTGAGCATCTAGTTGGTATTAAACACATGTACACACATGCACAGCTGCCCTGCTCTCTGCATTTGAGCAGTTACAACACTAAAGAGCACAGTGGCAGTTGTGTACTTTCACCTCAGTGAATCTCTGTCCCAAATGCACGTGCTTACTCACTTTCAGAGTGAGATGTTTTTGCTGAGGAAATAAAGTTCTGCTGAAATAGCACAAGTTTAAAAACTCTTAGCAGCAGCACAGACAGAGCTTTACCCTTCATCTCAAACCCAGCAGCCTGTTGCACCTGCACACCACACAGGAGCACCAAGCCCTTCCTGAGGACACCAACTTCTCCTGCCTTGCACACCTACAGGTTCTTCAATGGGCTAATGCACATGTACCATATTCTGTGCTGTGGTAGAGGACCAGGAAATTATGGTAAGACACAAGCAGGACAAACAAGGTGATCCCCTATTCCTCAGTGACTCTGCATTACATGTTTTTCCTCATTGGGAAACTTTCAGACTTTCTCCATTTTAGATCTTGACTGCCTGACTACTACCAGCTGCTTGGCCCTCCAGCTCCCTGTGCCTCACACAGCTGATAAACTTCATAGCTTTTTCTCCAGATTTCTTGCAAACGACACTGGTGCTTGAGATGAAAAATGAGTGTTCTTATGCAGTGCTAATTTGTAGACAGAAAGAGTCAAGAAAAGGGTTACTAATAAGGATCTGAGCAACTTCATCCCAAGAGGCGATGCAATCAATATAATTACATTTCCTAAAGTTAATTAGATTAATTCTGTGTTTAGTAAGAATATTTTAAAAGGGCACCTGCTTAATTCTCACTAACAACCCCCAGCAAAACCATATGCACGTTAAATGCATGCTATAGTATGTGATAACCAGAAGTTAAAATGTGACTTCTTCCACCCCACCAGCACACTTGAAGACACCTTTCTTTAGTGCAGCTGCACTAACACTCCTGTCACATACAGTAAGATGCATATGGGCATCCAGGTGAAGAGGAGAGAACACAGGCAGACAGGCCAGGCTAATTTTAATGTTAAAAAAAAAAGCCCAAAATAACCCAAACCATAAATGTTAACTTTAAGAGTCAATTAGAAAAATAAATAATATGTAGCAACAGTAAGGTCAGGTATCCTTTAGAATCAGAGCTGTGAGTACTGCAGTTACCTAGGCAACATCTGCTTTTTCTGTTTAGGATTTCATCCATGTACATGGACAGAAAAAGTAAATTAGGGTTTTCAGAAATTATTCAGGTCTTCTCAATAGAAGCCACAATATAAGTGTGAGTACATATGCAAGTGTAAAGTGTTGTCTTAAGGAGCAAATGTCAGATTTTATACTTAAATATGATTTAGAAACATCAAAAGTATTATTTCATGACTTAAGAATGACAAAAATTTTAAGGCACCTGCAGTTAATGTCTAGGCTAAAAAAATCATCACAATTATTTCAATACACTAAATAACATTTGAATGATTTATTTCTTGGATAACTAAAGCCAGTTTGTGAATCAGTTTTATTCACCCCAGCATTTTAGATTTCTCTGAAAAACAAAGAAAACTCAAAGCAAGAAACAATATTCCCCACCATAAAGAACATAGAAGACCTTGTCAGATTGACAGGGACTACTCAGCTTCAAAATCCAATGGGGTATGCACTGAAATATTTCAGAGTTAATGGAACTATTAAATCATCCACCTCTCGTAACTTGTGTAATGGAGTTCTGTAGGCAGAGAAATATGATTGAATTTGTTTTCCTTCAACACTATTTACTACTGTTAAATTCTTTCAGCTTAAAAAGAAAGTGCTCAAAGGCAAATTTGTATCCAGGAAGACAAATTGCTGCATTAACTGAAATTCACTAATTTGCTCTAACTGCAAAATGAAAATAACAGTTATCAGATTGGAGCAAAGAACAAAATGACATTTCTGAGACATTAATCTTTACAAGATGTTAAATTACTTGTAAAAATCTCAAGAAAAACTAAGGAATTAGTCAGACTATCATTTTCTCAAGAAATGAGAATGACTGAGCTAATTGGATCATGTAACATACTGAGAACATAATTCTTCAGTAAGTTTGGAGACTTAGTCAGTGACATTCAGTAAGGACAGCTGACTTGTCATGGACAAGCAATACAAATGAAAATCAGAATTTCTTTCCGTCACATACTAATTTTGTCTATTTCATTTCCAACCTCATCTTAAGTAACACCTTGTGAACCTGAAGATAACATGAATTAGTTATTGTACAGGCTTCTGGAGCCAGGTAAGAGAAAGTATTTGACTACATAAATTGATTTTCAAAATCTCCATAATTATGTGGAAAATGGAAGCAGATAATTCCATAGTGATATTAAAAATGGATAAAAACTTGGCTGATACCTATACTGGTTATGTCAACCCATTTGGATAATCACTGCACATAACATAAATCCCAGATAATCAATTTCATTGTCTGGCTGTATGTCTAAACCTTAATTAGTCAAAACATCCAAATTAAAGACTATTAAATTCTTCATCCAATCCCTTTGAACTGGTTTTATTTTGTCGCTATGAAGAGATAACACACTCATCCTTTTTATCTCTTTGAAAAGATACCTTGTTTGTTACTATTCAAATGCACATTAGGGTTTTGAAATTGGCTTGTAATCATTTTCCATTAGTCCTGTTTCTGTTTGCTGGTTGTTGAACAGTGACTTTTCTTGATTTTGTTTTGTGGTGGTTTTGTTTAGTTTGAGAGTTTGTTTGTGGGAGGTTTTTTTGTTTAAGTGAGAGTTTAGGTAGTCTTCTCACTCAGGTATCTTTTTTTTTTCCTTGAGGCCTTCTGTTAAGAATTTCCCTTTAGCAATGTCATTGCTAGCCACAGCAGTAGGAGTTTTGTTTGAGAAGGAACTGATGGCTTTAACGTTTGTTTTCATAGCACATCAAGAGAGGACATAAGCAAGAGCAACTTTTCCAAGTGACTAAAAGCCCATACACAAAGAAACCTGAGCCAAAGGGTGAAGGTGTCTATCTGCCTATTCCTCCCACCCTGCTCTCCTGCAGCAGGTGCACTGCAACAGCTGACAGCACACCAATACCACCCCAAGCACAGTAATATCTGAAGACAGACACTTAGTGCCTCTCCTAACCTTCCTTGGTAGCTATTTTGCTCTGTTTGCAGCCTCAAAGAGTTCTGCCATGCTACCAGCCTCCGCAGTGACTTCCGAAGAAAACTCAGTGCTTCAACTTGGACAATTTGTTAACATTTCAGAGACTCAAATTATGTCTACACAGATGAAACATCCAGCTCTCAAATTGCAGTTGCATCTAAAATGCTTTGTGCTTACATAAAATATTCTCTGGCCCTTGAGAATAAGCAGACAGCACTCAGGCATAATTCACACTACAGTTCAGTGTAGCCATCAAATAAGACTATTATTGCCACAACAGAGGAGAGATGGTGCCAGTAACTTCTTTTAGAGGTAGAAATGTGCATGATCAAGGTGAGATATTTAAGAATTACATGAAAATTACAACATTTTTCACTGCTGCATTTTAACCTTAGACAAAACAGTGATTTACAGGATGTGTTTTCTTAGAAGTGTATAAGATCTTCCCTTTTAAAGTACTTTTTTCTCATCCAAAGTTTATCTAAACAGCCTTTTTAACTAAAAATTAAGGCTGCCAAGTGATGTTTAGTACTGTTCCAGGATGCCAAGTTAAGCAGTACACAAGCAGAAAAATCCCATTTCCCTCTCTCAGTTCTGGTCTCTTTAAGCAGTATCCAAGAGCATTTCTGTTGCCCACATTCCTCTACCCACAGAAATAAACCTCTATACAATAACCTTCATAGTCATGTTGATTCTCACAATGCCATCAGCCCACTTGTCAGTAATGCTTCCCAATTACCTGTCATTACACCTGAAGTCCCACTGCTCTCCACTTTAATCACTGAAAGAGGATCTACAGGAGGCTCACCTCCCCATCTCAGCAGCAAGTACTTGCATCTGAGGCTGAAACAAAACCAATTGCGTCTTCTCAGATGCAAAACACACTAGCATCAAAACATTAAGTTGAGAACCTGAAGCATCTCGTTTTGTCCAAGTCTCTGATAGCAAAGTTACACCCACTGCAAACCTGCAGGCATCCTCAGCATTTTCAGATGTTTGGGTTTTGCTGAAACCAATATTGTCAATAAACATAAGCTTCAACCAAACAACTCTTACTGCATTTAACGACAGAGTTAGTTAAGGCACATATAAACGAGCAATGAAGCCTTTTACACCCTCATGTAGATAGAATCAACTTGCAGGCAAAAACATCCTTTTGCCAGAATCAGTTCTGTCCCTCCACAGGGAGGCAGGGATTTCAGGAAACATCCTCTAACTCCTGTCTGTACTTCTTTCTCTTCATACCACTTAATATTTTAGACAGGTTTTCCTTCGGCCATCTGCTGAAAGTACCATCCACAGATGTCATGATTGAAACACAACTAATGAAGTTCAGAGTCTGAATAGAAACAACATATGATTTGCTATTGGCAGGGCTCATACCAACAGAAACCAGACCTGCAGAAAGCAATCATGGCTTATCAAACACACCTGACTCACAGGTAGAACTGCCCTTCCTTCCCACCTGTCCAAAGTTTCCATTCCAGTTCTTAGCTGTTTGTGCTTTTGCAATTAAACTCTTGTGGCACTTCATGAGAGAAATGGCAGAGGAATTATACCCTTTATGCAAACCTCCTATGTTTTGCCTAACAACTCAGTATTTAAGACTGTAACATTCCAAGAGAAACTGTTGTTACTTCCCTCTTGGGCTGCTCGCAATGAGAATCAGAGGAATCATAAAATTAAACAGGTTTGACAGATTCTTAGCAGAAAACCACACTCATAATCACCGATGGATCCTCCAGTCCCCCAAGTCATTTACACTTCAGGCATTTGTTTCAAGCACACTGCTACAGAGGCAAAATATTTGCTTTAGGTGTGTCCCTGCATTTTGTTTTCTAAGCCACTCCGTACAAGCAAAAGCACCATGAGGGGCTTCAGCAAAACTCAGGGTCACACCTTTGGTGCAGGTAGCCTGTTACCTGCCCATCTCTGGCCCACCTGTGTGACATCAGGCCAGCCTGCCAGTTCCTGCCCTCTCCTACTAGTGATGAAAGCAAAAGGGTGTGCTGTACACTAAAAATCTGAATAGGCACTATACCCATCACAGTTACCACGACATAAAAAGGCCTTGATTTTTGCCTTCATTGTCAAGACTTGGAGAATTTTAGTAATAAAGAATTAATCTTTTAATTCTAAGTTGCCTAGTGTTCTGAATAGAAACATTGCAGTTACCTGGGTGTTGGGGGAGAGATTAGGAAAGACTGTACAACTTGAGAATGAGGCTGCACAACATCACATTTTATACACTAAAACACAATACACCTGATTTTTACCTGGAGTGACCACACAAGTGGTTTCCACTTATAATTGAGAAAAAAACCAAAACAAAGTTCTGTTTCATATTTGGTTACATGCAAACATTTTATGCCTTAACAACACCATAACATTTACTTACAAATTTATTTAAAAATCTGCTTGCTGAAATACAGAAAAAACCAACATATTGCATTTGTGAAAGCCAAAGATCAGCACATATTTTGTGGAATTCTTAGGCAAGTATTCACTTCCATGGCACTGAACTGAAGCCCAACACCAGAACAAGCACCAGGTCCTTTCAACTGCTGCAGAAATAACTGTTCTTTAAAATGTTCACTTCAGTTCTTATATAAGCAGAGTACTCTTTGAAGTGAAATAAAGTTTTACAAAACACAGGCTAAATAAAGATCAGAGAACCTGAAAAATCTTTGATATTTTTATCTCTTTCTGCACCAGAGAAGATAAAACCTATATCAGAAGTCTTCCTCAATAACCTCCCAGACAAACAGAGGAAACACTCTGCAGAAGGGGAGAAGTATTAACCTCTTGAGATTTGATAAAAGATGGAAAGGAAAAAATAAGCACCAAACTCTTACCTAGCAGAGAACTGAAGCTGCACTGGTTCATTCAATGCCTTCAGCAGGCAGAGACTCAAACTTGTGCTCCATAGCACAGACCAGCACCTGCTCCTCAAAGCCTTCCTTTTCCACCCTCCACAGGACTTCAGCTGTGGGTAATACCTCCCAGATTAGACACCATCACCAATGCCTAAACAAGTCCTCAGGCATCAAATTACCCCTGCAGAGAATCCTGTGAGCTCTCACACTTTCATTCAATTCACCTCAGTAATAATTCTACTGAGAGTCCACAAGTAGTAGCAGAGCCTAACTCTTACATTTGCCTCTAAAGATTTGTGAAGTGAAAGGAACTTTTTCAACTTTAAATGATTTTCTGCTCTCAAACATGTAAACAGAAAGACTCCAGTGTCACACCTTAATTTCTAAATAAGCTGCACTTACAGGTAGTGGTGCTGCTCTTTATACCACAGCTAAAGTGTGGAGTTTCTGTTTTGATGCAGCATTCTATTGAATAAACAAAAATATTTTTAAATTAAAAACTAACACACATTTACATGTACGTATAACACATTCAAGACAGCTTTGTAATCAGCCCTATCCAAACACTGCATGATATAAGGTCCATAGTTCTAATGTTAAGGCAGCAGAATTGTGCATTGGCAATATCATATCAACATTTGCCTTCTCTCTCCCCTAGGGGGTCGTTTCTTCTGTGGCATGCTCAAATCTAATTATTTCCCAGAAAACAAAAACCCCAAAAGCTGTACCTGGCATTGTTGATTTAAGGTGAACTCAGTTCCAGGATTCTCAAACTCAGGACTAAATAGTGAAATACCCTAAAATGGGAATTCTAGATGCTTAAAAAACCTCCAAAAAAATAAACCCTAAACAACACAACATAAAACATGAAGTTTTGAAAGAATTTATAATTGTCACTCTTAAAGGGAATTTTAGCACATAAATACAGCCCCTTTCCTACCATTTACCCCTGATTTTGAGGTCAGGCTGCTTTTTCCCCATCATCCATGACTTAGAGGGAAATTCTCCTGAAGATCCAATTATGCCATATAGTGTAGCAGCTATAATTAAATGAGAGGGAACTTGATCTGTGCTCCATGACACGGGGTTCTTTAAAGGATTTGTGAGTAATTGGCTTAACTGACAACAGCTGTAAAATTATGCAACAAATTTAGACAGAGCAAAGATTTGGCTACCATTATTGAATATGGAGTTTAAAATTCTTTTTCTTTCTCAACACACAGGCATCTCCACTTTAAGTTTTTTTGTTGTTGTGGGGGGAGGTGGGATGGGGGGGTGGGGCGTGTTTGTGCTGAAGGTAAAAACAAATTCAATAAAATCTGAATTTAGAGAAAAGTCAAATAAATCTTACCTATAAATTGCCACAGATTAACTCCTTTGTACACAAACACTTCCCAAGAATCCTTTCTACCACTCATTAACGGAAATCAGGATGCTGAACTCTATGAAGGAGAAAGTTACCTTAGATTTGGGATGCTCCTAGATTCTTCAAAAATAGCCTCATATTTTTTTCTAGGTGTTTTAATTAAATAAAATACAAATATTGCCAAATAAAAAAAATTACCCTAATCCACACCACACTTTTTGTTTTTCTTTTTTTTTTATGCAAAGATAGAAAACTTATAAAAAATACAGGGGGAAACCTAAGAGAAAGTGCTTATCTAGGTGCACACCTCAGATGACAAGGGAATTCATGCTAAAATAAGGTTTCATAGATAATCTGCAAATCCTTCACCAACGTAGGGCTTTGCACCACAGTTTTATTTGTATATCACTTAATGCAAGCTTCTAAAAGGGACATCAAATGGGGTGAGATGAAGGTGGAGAGATATGATCTCTCCTGGAGTAGTTTTCCATGCAGAGTTCAGATGATTGACCAAGGTCCACATTAGGGACATTTGTTATATCTGTATGAGCACCATTCCACGGGCACAAATATGTTTGCCTTTCAAGTTCTCAGCTTGAGTAAGCCAGCAACCACCTGTATGTGGCTAAAGTGGACAGTCCTTGGCTTAACCTCTGAGTAATGACAAAATAAGCCACTTCAACTGTCCTTTCCATCTCCCCACCCCAGATAATTGTTGGTACAACCAAGGAAAAGGCAACTTGGAACCAGGTAGAAAAAGCAGTGCGTTTACCCCATCCCCAAACACTGTAAGAGAGCAACCACTCAGTCCAGCATTACCAGGTAGCATCAGCAAGAGTTTCCTTGCTTTGTTTATACTTTCAACACACTTCAACTGAAACAAGCACTGCAGTTGAAGGAACGGCTTTTGTTTGCAGAATTTAGTGGAATTTGTCCCTCCTTCTCTGTGTCTGTGGTGAAGGCAACGCCAGAGAAAGCTCTTGATTTGTGGCCAGTATACACCTAAGAAGGAACCAATGATGGGCTGCATAGAAACTAAGTTGTCTGAGAACCTCAAAAGAGTTTGTTAAAGACTAGAAGATTAGAAACTCCCTCTTACCCTAGAGACAAGACTGTGACTTCGGCATTGATAAATATTGTGAGACTATTAGCTGCTAACTACTTCCTATGTTTTCACAGAACTGTTCATATTATCTCCACAGGGAGCCTAAGAGGAACAGAATCTTAAGCCGTATAAATTCTGAGATTTTGTCATGCTGCAGGGTGTGAACAAACCACAAGTTCAAGAAATCAGGGAGACTTCTCCCCAAAACAGAGTTACAAAGGGCAGTACAAATCCTGTACTCAGACAATAAATGGACTGAAGCATATTCAGAGGTATCCTTTACCAAAAACCCACAGTTCTCATTTTTCATCATTACATTCCTCTCTATATAATGTTTCTACATCAATGCTTACCTGAAGATTGCAAGTACAGATGTTGTTGTCTACCTCCTCCTCAGAAACAGTATTACAGGGTAGCAGCTGTTTCAAGTAAGAGAGAACATTAGCTCTTCAGAAATAGGAATTTCATCTCTTATTATTTCTGCCCTAAGCACACTTTTTTGCATCCTGTGAGAATTCTTTTCCATAATTTCAACCCTCTTCCCATAGCATCTGGGACACCAAAAGTGCAACTAGCCATCCATCACCAAGAAATTAAGAGTGAAACATTTTACTGTCTTTTCAACATGAAACTGTAACTGCAATTCTAGGGTGAGCCAATTTAAATATCTAGATAGACACACATACAAAAAAACAGACTCAGAGAAAAAAATTAACTGAAGTAAAAGGGGAAAGGACAGAGATAACGGGCAGACCATACAGTAACTTCCCAAGGTAATATTCTTTTTGCTACTTTTAATACAGCTGGTGCTTGCTAAGTCTAGTAATATTAGAAGGAAGTGCTAGTTTTCACAGAAAACACAACTGCCGAGCCCCACATTCCTCCTCCCCTCTGGCCTTTTCACCCTTTTTACCTTTCACACCGTTTGTTACCCCAAGGGACTGGATAAATTTGGCTGGATGTGTCTCTGCTGCTAACAACAACAGCTTTTGTGAAACTCCAGTCTTAATTCAAAAAGCAGCCCATACTCCTACCAGCCAGAAAAAAACCCTCCCACTCGTAGCTGTGCCCCTCTGTTCTCTTATACACCTGTGGGCCCTGTCACCAGCTGATCCCACTCACTTAATCAGCAGAGCCCCACACCTCACCCAGCAATGCTCACAGCAGTTTAGCTGAACCTCAGGTGAGACAAATAAAGCCTTGCTTGGGAGGAGCACACTATGGTATCCAGAGACATACATAGTTGCCTTGCTCTGTGTTCTGTATTTGAAAGCAGAAATGTGAAGCTCATAATGTTGCTCTGTGACTTGTCTTCAGCTGTTCACTGAGTTGGAATCTTGTGGATAAAAGCTTTGACATTAGTAAGACAAGTGACCAGAACTATAATTAGTAGAATAACCTTGCTCTGTCCATGAGGAGTCTGATGACAGCATTTCCTGAGAATTGATCTTTTTTCTAGTGAAAAAAGATTTACCTTTAGTTTTATCTGCTAACATCGGAAAGCTGAGGGTGGAGCACATCTTGCCATAATTCTTTTTTATTCTCTCTACAGAGTAAAATTATGCTCTGGTTTACACAAAGTAAAAATTCACCTCTTGATAGAGAGAATTTTAATGTTCATTTAGAGATTTTATTTACTGCCTTTTATCCTTGGAGAGCCTGGAATCTCATTGTTATAAACAGATGAGAGTTATTTTGTTAGCTTTTTTCTTACAAGCACATAAATCTCATTCTATGTAGCAAATATTTCTCTCTGGAGAAAAAAATGCCACATTTAAACCTCCCCTGAGATTACAAAAGTTCCACTAAAGCAAGAAGCTGTTCCCTCACAGTCAAAATGACAACTAAAACCACCCCAGTCCCCTGTGTAGTGGGCAATGCTTCTCATGCCCTCTATGTTTGGCCAATGCCCATGCTGCACCACAGAGCAAGACCTTCCCTCAGAGCCAAAACCCCTGACCCACTCACCCTTTCTAGCCCACAGTGTCAGGGATGGGATTACAGTACTCTGGGGAGAAAGATGGTGGCACTCACCTTCAAATCAATCTCCAGCAAGAGCCAGTCACAAGGTGCTGACACCTATAACAATTAAACAGTTATGTTAGCTCTCTGACACTCAGGGCTGAAAGAGAGCACAAGGTATTCACCGCTGATCAGCACAGCTGACATGATGGACAGGCTCAAGGCAACGCGCACCAATCCTCCTGCTCCACACCCAGCCACATCCTCCTGGCTCCTCTGTGCTCCCACTGCAGCTGTGGTAGTCATCCGCTCCCGTTCTGAGCCAAAGCCCCTTCCTCAAAACGCAGAAAGATCCATTGACTTTCTCCCTGGGACAGTTTTCTGTGGCCCCCCTAATGGTCTGTTGGGTGCTGGTATCAGCAGTAGAAATGGGAGCAAGAAAAGGGACAGCAGGGGCACAGGACATCTGTGTCTGACACCAACAGACCATCAGGTCAGCTCACCTTCATCACTGAATCCTGTTCTCTGGCATGGCCAAGCAGAGTGCAATGGAACATGCATTGAATCAGTAGGGAGTTGTATCCCTTCCTCACTCAAGTGCTTTTTGTTCAGCCACTAAACAATGAGAGATGACCCCTGGAGAGCAAAGAGGTATTTGCACTTCTGAGAAAATGTCGACATTCATTCTCATGTCAGAGAAAATCCAATACGTGGTTCTTGAATAATGGAGATTCAGAAATTTCTGATTTAATAGTAAGATGGGTAGATCAGGCCTGCCTTCTCTATTTTTGATTATTTTTTTTTTAATTTACATTTTACCTTAACTTTGCTTGAGTTAAGAGTAATTTCAATGTAACTGAAGAATGAGAAGACACTGCCGAAACATGGATAAGGTAAATGCACCAAGTGGCCACAATAAGGCATAAAACCTCTGAATTCTCAAGGAGGACAAAGATTACAAACAGAAGGTGTATCCCTTATTAGACTAATTGGTACAGAGGGAAGAATTCGTTGGCAAGATCAAAACAAATTGAAATGTTTATGCCAAGATGTTTTCTGAAGTTTGGGTCATTTAAAAGGGAAAAATAAATCTCACAGAGAGACGCAATGTAGGACATTTTTCTGAGGATTGTTTCCCACAAAAGTTGACTGCAGCTAGTGTTGAAATTAAGAATTAGGTTTACCCTTTCCAGAGGTGTGCTATTCTTTTGTGCTCTTGTTGTACCCCTCTAAAAGAGAAGACACTTGTCAGCCTGCAGACACTGCTAATCTCTATTACAGGAAAATTACACCACTGACTATAGAAAATCTTCTTGTCGATGGCCAGTCACTTTCCAAGCTGGGATAGCATCCTCTAACAAAAAGGTACGTATGTTCCCAACATTATGATGTTGTCTCCTCTTGCTGCTTTAGTCCTTAGTGCACATATATTTGAATGGCAACATCGGAAAGCAAAGCTGTGAGGTATGAAATAAAGAATTCTATTATCTAAAATCTTATGATGGCTACATTCTCATATCAGTACTCTCTGCCAGCCCAGTGTGCTTGGCAGATATTCAAGTACCTAAGATATTCAAGTACATAGAACAAGAGGCAATGGGCAGAAACTGATGCACAGAAAGTTTCACCTGAATATGAGGAAGAATATCTTTTCCATACAGGTGACTGCTCACTGGAACACTTTGCCCAGAGAAGGTGTGGAGTCTCCCTCACTGGAGATATTAAAGAACTGGCTGGACACAATCCTGAGCAATGTGCTTTAGGATGAACCTGCTTGAGCAGGGAGATTGGACCAGATGGTTCACTGTGGTCCTTTCCAACATGACACTTTCTGTGATTCTGTGTTAACTGATGGTCTGCAGAGTCTCAGTTCTGAAGGTATTTTTAGGTGGTTGTCCTACACTGCACCTGTCATGAGCTATTTCAAATAATCTGTGATTAATTTTAGTATTGCATGGACTCATAGTTCAAGTGCCTTTAGTTAATGTAAGAAAAACTGACAACAACCAAGAGAGAAAACATGTCAAAATGAAGAAAAAGTAAAAGGTAGTTTCAAAATTCTCTGCCTAAGGTTTTAATTTAATGCATGTTGTGCATGTGGTAATTAATTAATTTTCAGTAACTTGTGTGTTGACATTAAAAATACTGTTTAGTGACTCATTGTATCTGGCATCCAGTTTTTGAATTAAACAGTACGATAATTTTGTTAGCTAATAGAGTTTAAATCTGAAAAATTATATGTTAAAAAGATGTGAGAAGTGTTATTGCACTTTTCTCTAGCATTAAGATCTCTTTTAGTAAAGTAAAAAAAAACACCATGATTGATATTTTGATTCTACACGTAGGCTGGAAGAAAATGAGAGAAGTGAAATAATATTGGATCAAAAGGGAACTGAGAGTATTCAACCCATTCCACCTGTTGTAAACTGGACCTTCAAGTGCTGTTTTACTGTAGACAATATTTTATGGAACTGCAAAACCAAAATACTGATAAAGAACATAAATCTTTATAAGAGAACAGAATAAGCGGTGGAATAACACTGCCTCTATTTCAAAAGTTGTGGCATATTAGAAAACAAGCAAGAGGGGAAAAGAAGCATAGAAGATAAATCTACTGAGACTCTTGTATGCTCTCAAGATAGCATGACTTCAGCACTTTATAAGAGCACCTTGCCTTCACCAAACCTACAAGAGCAGCACAACCTCAACACCATGCACTGAGTTAGCCTCTCTGCAGCAGTTTTGGGTGCTGGGCACAAAACATTAGCCCAGGCTGAGAACTTTGTTTGGTGAGACACCTGCACCTAAAGAGACAGGACTGCTCCAGACGGGCGGCTCAGCCATGTAATTATTCAGTCCAGAGGCACTGCTGCCACTCTGAGCAGGTAGTAGGGACTGCTCAGAGCTCATCAGTGCAGCCATAGCTGAATGTGGGCTGATCCCTCTGGTGCTCCAAAATCCATCCCATGATCTCATGAACGAAACATTCAACTGGCAAAAATTCAGGTACTGACTATGCCATATCTGCTTTAATTTACAATGTTTTCCCTATAACGTTAAAAGCAATGCAGAGATGAGAAATGTCATTTTTTGCAGGCCTTTGAAAATTTTTTCCCAAGTAAAATGAAATTTCCACAACCTCGGGGAATTTAATATTATAAATGTGTTTGAATCAAGCAGAACATTTAATTTCTATAAATCACAAATTATCAGCAAATATGGCCTGCATGAAGTATATGTATCTTTTACTGGAAAACAGATTTCTACCTCTCACAATATTGAAATGTTTAAGTTATGAAGCGTTTTGCATTTTGGCAATATCTGCATAACAGAAATTTCCTCTTTCCTTAGTAATGTTTATTGCATTAGCATACAGGAGTCACTCCTTAAGTGAAATGCAAGTTGAGGGTTTTTCTTTGAAAAGCTGTCATGAGAATCAAAGAGACTGACTGTACTTGCTATTTCATTTTTTATTACTTATTTGCATAATTGGAGTCTGAATATGTTTGTGAAGTTTAATTTACAAGGAAAAGAAAACTTTCTTTGTGTGAGATTGTCCAAGTGATTTCCTGCTGGGAACTCAGTGTTCCAGCTTTGCTTAAGCAGGGTCTGCAGGAGACAGCACTTCAATGGGTGTTTTTCATAAGCAAGAAGTGTAACAGTCAATATTAGCGATGAGAGCATCTATCTGATCATCTTAACATTATTAATAGATGCTAGTGGAAATTAATACCACATGGTATTTCATCCATTGATATCATATGCTTGTAAAGATGACATAAACTAAGCTCAGAGCATTTTCTGCAGAATTTTATTTCAAAACAGTTGAAATTGTTGTTTGAAAAACAGGGATTTTTCGTATTTATTTTTTGAATATATTTTAGCTCCCTAAACCACTTGGAAAGAAAGACAAACGTCCAGAACATCTTGTGCAGTTTCCACAAAGCAATCACTTTCCTAATTCCAAATTTTTTTTTGAACCACAGAAAGCAAGCAAGCCCAAGGCTGTTTCTTAGTAGCTGCAGAGAGTCCAGTGCTCTGAAATCTGAGTGCCAGGTGATCTACACTTCATAACAGAAAAACTCAAATGGGTGACTACAAGGTAGACTCCTGATGTCTCATCACAGTTAAGGAAAGACAGAAACACAAGTGAAGCATTTCCTGGGATGTTCTATAGGAATTGTTGTGTTCTATTCCTAAGAGGAATATGTCTTGTTCAAATACCCACATGAGCCTCTCTTTTAATGCTATCAGCTCAGGACTACTGATGTTACTCCCTGCCAAGAGAGGAGTAAGTGACTTTTTCAAATCCCTGTGAGCAGAGAGGTGTCTCTGTAAAACCACTTTCCTCAGGAATTCAGTCATCACCTTTATTTCAAAAGGCAGCAATGCTCAAAGCATAAGGTTGCTTCAAAGCCACTTTTCAAAGAAAGTGGACTCCTTCCGTAGAGAGTTAAAGGCATGGACTTTTCCATCTTTTCTCCAAATGCCTCTTCCTCATCAAGATCTTAAATCTCTGGTACAAAGATACAGATAAAACATGTTCAAATCACCACAGTGATAAAACCAGAGTTTCTTGTGTGAGCAAGGGAGGATGTCAACCTGTGCAGCAGCATCTTTATTATCACTGAGAGCTATCTGTTCCCATAGATGATCACAAAAGTTCCTTCCAATAAGGAAACACTTGGATTGTGATTGTAGCATTTGTTTCAGAGGAGGAGGTTGTGACCTCATGTGCGTCCAAGACCTTCAAACACTTCTTGCATTTAGATGTCAAATCCCAGTTCCACTGAAACCAATGACAAGGTCTAAATAATTCATAAAAAACTGAAAAGTAACATCATGTTAAACGCTAAAAGGCTGGTGTAGCTGGGAGTAAGTGCAGGTAATTTTCTTCCACTTATCACTGAGCAATAGGAAGCTCAGTGACTTCACAGAAATGACAAGCCAGCCAGCTTATCTGTCCCTTAGCTGACTGCTACGCAGTGCCCATGGCTTGGCTCTGGATGAGAACACTGTAGCATCCCAGAGGGTTGCAGACAGAGAGAGGAGCTGCTACTGTAATTTGCTAGGAACACGTAGGAGAAAAGAGCAGTGCTGAAATTAATTTGTATAGTAATAACATCTCTCTTGCTCTCATCACCTCACGAAGTCTCAGCTCAGGCAGAACTCACTGACAACATGGTGCCTCAAAAAATTGCCAATAGTTTTGTACGACAGCAGTTAAATGTCAGAGGGTGCCAAAACTGATAAAACTATGTTAAATATTTCAATTACTCTCTTTTTTTCTTTCTTTTTTTTTCTTTTTTGTGAAACAGCTAATTTTCCCTGCCTGTTATGCATTATGAAAATGCACACAAGTAAGTCTGAGATTCACCAAACACTATGACATTTTATAAAAGGTCAGTTCTGTAGCAGCAGAGCACAAGATCAGTATAGTAAATACACTACTGTGGGGTTTTTTTGTGCAATGTAACTTAGCAATTAGGCTGTTCTCATGATGAAAATGCTGTTTAAAAAAATAACACTTCTTTGATATAATCACATTTTATGAAATATTTGATGCAGTTGAGAGCTCAGTTAACATCTCTTGTTCCAAATAGTTCACTGTCACCCCTACTATGCCTCTTCCTCTAATGTCACAAGGTTGATAGCTTCCAAATTTCTGGAATGGAAACATTAACTCAAGTAATTTGCAGATTGCAGTTAATCAGAGTCAGCTTCAAAGGCCTCACAATCACTTCAAGTTACAGTATTTGAGTTTGTAATCTGGTCCTGAGGCACTTTGCTGTCTACTAGAACATTTGCTCAAGTCACATTAATATTAAAAGGCCATAATGCTTTTTATCTGATTGGATTCCTTTTCTTCTAGTTACTTTTAAGTCCCCTCTGAATATGAATTTTTTTTCCCTTTCCCATGCTATCCCTAAACCCAAAATCAAAATAAGTAGTATGGGATAGATGTAGAACACACCTTTCCCTGTGGATGGAACATTGATACATCCTATTATGGTAAGTCAAATCAAACTTTTAAAACCAGTTTCTGGCAGAGTTCAGTATTACACCTGTTACATATAGAACAGATGGGAAAAAAAAAAAAACAGAAAGGACAATTTCAGATGCACCTTCTTCTATAAATTTCTTGTTTCACTACTTGTGTAGTAGTTGCCTGTTTCTCCTGGGAGCACAATTTTATGATCCCTCTTGAGATCAGCACTTCCATATTGGCATCCACCTGCAGAAGTGTCTGATTAACACCAAGCAGTTAAACTTAGTGAGATAATTAAACATAAACACATAATTTTTCTCATTTTTTAAAACAATCCTTTTTCTCCAGAACAAAAACCTGGATATCACAAGTATACAGGTGAGGGAAAAGCTAATTTGTAGAGCAACAAATACTGTGATTCTATCTTCTTCAGAAAATAAAACCATATCATTCTACTACCAGATGCTTTTAAGGCTCTTGTCAAACGCACTCAAGTACGCAATCATGTCAGCTTCACTCCCTTCTATCCTTTGAGAAACTGAATCCATAGGAGATTGCATGTGGAAATGTTGCCAGCCAAGAACCTTATCTGGTTACACACAAAGTTTTTAAGGTCACTGAGGGTATTTGGGGTTTTGCACAGAGCCTGCGATCATTTCTGGTGCTGCTTTGAGGCATTAGCACAGTTCAGACCAGAAATACTATTTAAGAGATATTGTCCACAGATGATAAGGAAAGAACATCCAAACCTTCCCTGATTAGTCATGGTCACAGAAGGGGAGCTGGACACCTTGCTCCAAATGTACAGCCAGAATGATCCATAAGGTCTCCAATGTGAGGTATACCTGTTCATAAGGTGCAATATTTTAAAGAGATCTAAAATAGACATGCTGCCTATTGTACTGAGATATTTTAACTACACTTGCCACCTCTCTTTTATCCACTTTTTTATCCAGAATTTTCTGTTCTCTCCGATCTCACAGGAAAAAAAAGCACTGATGCATCACATCAGTAATTCATCTATGATTAGGACTCCTTTTTCAAACACACTAAAAAGTTGGAAATTAATTGAAATGTGTACAGGCTCATTCCACCCAAATCTTCCAGTTATTTAATGAACAGAAAAACATTCTCTTTCAGCTAAACTTAAAAAAACCAAAAAATAAAAAAACAACAACCAAAAAAAAAACAGAAAGAAAGAAAAAAAAAAGGGTCTTTGTTCCTAGATAAGAGTTTCAGAACTCATCTTTCAGCAGCAATCTGAGAGCACACAGAGGCCTCAGTACACAGAAAGAAGGGTACAATCTGGCTTTTTAATGTAATAAAATAAGCAAAGCTTGCTTCTCAGAATATCTTGTAGATAACTCAAAGGGAAATCAATATTACAGCACTTAGACCAAATGTGTTCTAAGTCCCTATAGCAGAATACTGGTTAAGTGTGAACATATCTGAAAAAAAAAAAAATTGAAAGAAAAAATGTCCAATTTTATCCATCAGTACAAAGGTCTATAAATATAAATCCAGCAACTTTGAAAATATTCTTCTGAAGAAATCTGATCTCATACTTTTTCTAAAGTCTTGGAGGACCTCTAGTTCTGCCTAACAAAGCATACTTCCATCGAAAAATTCATCTTCATTAAAAAGCTATATAAACTCCTGTAGAATATTAATGTGCAGCAATGGATGAACAGGTTACAGCAGAAATCAGTGCGTATAAACCAACACTTGCTCTCAGAGTCCCGACCTGCGAAACGAACCCCTCTTGTGAGAGCGCTGTGTGCAGGTTGCTGTGTGCGGGCAGGGTTGTAGCAGGATAAAAGAGATCTGGAGGACCAGGACTTTGCCAAGGGAACGCAGTCCTGCAAGCTCCCATTCTGACAATTTATCTTTTTTAATGCAGCTCGGCTAAATGGCCTCAAAAGCGGGTTAGTTTAAAACAGAGCCAAACATTCCTGCCCCCGGGCGCTGCCGGCGGATTGGCAGTGTCGCGGCTGGCGATGCCCCGGCGCCACCTCCCGGGGGCTGCGCTCCTCGGCAAGGCTCGCACACGGGGCTTTGGTTACAGTGTTTTCGTTTTTCCTCTCTTGCTGCACTAAGCAGGTTACGAACGCGTTCAAATGCTTGTAATATCTATGGAAAGTCCTCCTATTATGGAAAAATAATCCCAAAAGTATTCTGCTCTCTTTTCTCACTTAAACTCCAGAAAGCCACTCCATCAGCTGATCAAATTGTGGCACTGCTCCTCTTTCTTTGCTTTTGTCAAAGATAGAAGTGTGACCTGTACAAGGCAGTGTCCTCCTATCTTCCTTCCAAAAGCCTTCACTTTTTCAGTTATTGAAGTGCCATGAGGATGGCAGAAGAAAAAGTGTTCACCACAAAGGAGCTGAAGCTGAGCAGGGAACAGTGTTTACAAGATTAGGCTTAATCATTGCAAAAGTTTGGGCAGCTTGACATAAGCAGCATCAGCTGTTTTCTAAGAACTATCCCTCAACAGCATGGCCTGATCAAAAGGAACAATTCCAAGACAATACTGTTGCTGTACAAAATCTTTTTCAGGGTTCAGGTGTTAAACCAGAAATAGACCAGTCCATACTACACAAGAGTTTCCTTCCTCATGTAGCAAAAACAAAACACCAAAAAAGTGAGGCCAAGTCTTATAAGTTGGTTATTAAATTTACAAGCTTATTCTCTTGGAGAAAGGAGACTTTGTTAAATATCTGAAGTTTTCAATGTATGAAGTGGATGATAATAAACTAGATCATCCTATCTCAGTTTCAGAAAATAAATTTATTCAAATTTTGGAAAAAAATACAAAAAGGCAAAACAGTGAAATTATTGAAATAAACTCTGTTAACAATGTTTTGCCACTTGTTATTTTGAATCAACAAGGTTGGAAGGGACCTTTAAGATCCTCCAGTCCAACTGTCAACCCAGCACTACCACTGTAATCCCTAAATCACATCATTCAGGGCCAGATTCAGACATCTCCAGGAGGGTAACTCCACCACCTCCCCGGGCAACCTATTCCAATGCCTGACCACTCTAACAGTGAAAAATACTTTTCTAATATCTAATCTGAATCTCCTCAGTCTCAGGTTAAGGCCATTTCCCAAAAAATCAGAAAGCACGGTTTATTTGAAGCTATGACAGTTGGAGTAAATGATCACTTCCCGGGATTGTCTTGTTTCATCCATGTCAAGAGCAGAGCAGGTCATTGTCAAAGTAATTTCAGCTCTTTCTGAAAAATTACCATTTTCAAACAATGCAAAGTACTATGAAGTACAGTGCCTGTGATGACAGTAAATGCTACCCTGATGGAATGAAAAGTGTTTCAAATGTTTATCCACTCACTGATTATAAGGTGAAACATTACTATATCAAATGTAGCTCTTTGAGCTGAGCAGAACTGGATGTTTAGTAGAAAATGTCAGATGTCTTAGAACGGGTCACTTCTAACAGCAGACTGTAATTCTTTATGGAGATTATAATCCCCAAAGAGAGAATAATATGTTTCTAAATTACTTAATTTAGAGGAATAAATATAAAACAGTTAAAACCACACCAGTAACGGGAAACATCATATTCCTCCCCATAGTGCAAATACCTTAATTTTGTCCCACAACAAGTATTGATGTGTACTCATTTTTTAACACTCAGAGTTATGGTGGGTATACAAGCTCTCTGAAAAAAGCAACTTAAACCATTCCACACAGGCATAGCTCTTACTGCACAATGAGTAAGTCCTGAACACTTCCAAAGACACCACTACTTATAACAAATGAACAAAAGTCTCACACAACCTTTCTTGAACATCTCAACTTTAATGGAATCAGAACTTTTCTATACAATTATATACATATTTTGAAGCAGGACTAAATACATATTAGCTACATATCATCTGGAATAATACAATGGAAATGAGTAGGAAATACAAAGACACTTTTGCAAGACTATTTTGGTATTCTTGATCGTAGTCGTCGTTTGATGATTAGATGATCACTTTCCTTCTCTTTTTGTTCTAAAAAGACCTGAAAAAGACGGTATTAAAAGATGGTTACTCAGCATTTCTTAAGAGACAAATGACATACACTTTTAGACCTGTTTCTTACCAGAATCTGTTTTCAGAATGAAATTTGCTTATTCACTGAGAGGGTGGTCAGTCATTGGAATAGGATACCCAGGGAAGTGGTGGAATCACCAGCCCTGAAAGCTCAAAACATGTGTGGATGTGGCACTTGGGGATACGGTTTAGTGGTAAACACAGTAGGGCTGAGTTAACAGTTGGACTCAATGATCTTGGGGTCTTTTCCAACCTTAACAATTCTATGATACTACTACCTTGTAGTTGGGATAGAAAGACCATTTGAGTGCATCATAATAAGCAAAAAATACCAGAAACATACAAAATGCCATTTTTTTGCTGTGACAAATACCCAAGTCCAAAGAAAAACGTGATCTGAAAGCAGCTTTCACTTCTAATCTCTAATACTCATTTTCTGATACAGGAAGTGTTCAGAAAACACATTTTTAGCTTAAATTTCTATAGCTTTTTTAATTTTTTTCAGGATTCAGTCTTTCACTTCCAAGTTTCTTAGCTTCTTTTGCTCTGCATTTCTATAATTTTCCCTCCTATGGACAGCATTTTGTTTTTTGCTGCATCCATACAATTTACAGAAACTTCAACAGTATATTTGAGTATGGGCAAATGCTTACCATGGGCATAGGGAAGAAAGGATTGAACAGAATGAAGGGATGTACTTCAGAAGCAACAGATGCTCAGCACTATAGTTACTGTCAAAACCACAAAGTTGGATTTCAGAAACACATCAAACAGTGGCCTGCAAGACTCTTTACAGACTGGTTTAGATAGGGCAACACAATTTAACCATATCCAGAAGGCTATTTAAATTGTGCTTTGAAAAGCAGGGATGTATCTGCATGCTACTATGTCCAAATATCAGCTGGGCATAAATGGAATTCAAAAATACCTTAGGTGCTCACTCACCCTGCAACATTAATTGTACATGCAGACCTTTATGCTACACTTAGACAAAATGCAACTACTGGAAAAACAAATTAAAACTTAACTGCTGTAGTAGAGGAAAAAGTAATACTTCACATATCACAACTAAGATATCTATAAATTCAAAGGTAATGATATCTCCATGATTGCTGGATCACCCATACAGTAAGTCAACAGTCAAACAGAGAAGACAGGTGAGAGCACAGAGAAAATTAAGTAAAACAGAAGAAAAGACCAAAAGGAATGGTTAGGTAGAATCAAGAAATAAGTGGGTATTTTCAAGCCTCTTTTGTAACTTGATTAGACCTTTGGATCTGTTTTGTTTGCCTAATAGTTTATTTTAAGCTAATATTATAGAAAAACATTACAGTGGACAAAACAGTAACCTGTAATCACTTACTGAAGAAGCAGGGATATCTAGAGGGGCAGAAATGTCAGTTGAATACAGCTTTCTCTTAGCTCGTTTTGGCCTGAGCTCATTTTCTTTGACCTTTTCTGGTTCTGCAGGCTTGGGAGAGCTTATTGTCTCAATCAGCTTCTTTGCTAAAAGACAAAAAATACATGCCTTACTGGTTTTGTGAGCTTCAAAATTCATGTATAAAGTGAGCTTTATTAAAAGTTTGAAAATGAAACCAAGCTCAAATATAAAAACTCAGAAGTAGTATTTGACTACCACAGTTTTCTATAGCTGGAAGTAGCTTTCTGTAGTTTCAGATGCAGAAGCTTAAAGGACACATTTAAATAGCACATTAAAAATCAAGAGGAAAAAGATACAGGACATGGTAATAAAGGTTACAAAGGAGAACTCATTTGCTCAAATCAAGTATTTTAAGGATGAAATTTTGAGTAGTCTGAGTATGGTTTCCATTGCTAATAAATGTTGTCCTCGTGGAACCAATATGACAAACCTAGAAAACTTTTAAAATCACAACAATCATCTAAATTGTTTTATGTCAGATAAGTAAAGAGGTACTCTGTAGCAAGACAAGTTTTCAAGTTGGTACAGGAGCTTATTTCAACTGTCCACATTAAACAATGACTGACCTTGTTTTAACCAAACAAATAACAGCATATTCTAGAATTTAACATTAGTAATTCCTTGTGCATTCTGCTAATTCTTTTTTTTTTTTTTTAAACACAGTAACCCAGACATCATGTTTTACCGTGGGAAAGAATAAAAATATATTCTTCAATGGAAAGTCCTAGCAGTTAATCTTAACAAGGCTATACTTAAAACTTAGCAAAATCCATTAATTGCTCCATATTCAGTTTAATGAAGTCTTCCAAATATTTTCATGAGACACTGGCTTTCACATGCTGTAGAATCAACCTGCCCCTCACACATCCATCAAAAAACATTAACAAAGTTTCCAGAGAGACAAGGGATTGTTTCTAGAGCAAGGTAAGATTTGGAGTTTGAATTCATCTCTTGCTTTTTTTAGAGTAGCAGGGCAAAAAAGTTCTAAAATTGCCTCTACCTGTAAGCAATAACAAAGTAACTCTGACATTTTGAGCCAAGCAGTTATCATTGCTTTTATGATATATATGCACACATCCTATGCTGCATCTTTCATTCCACCTGGTTTACCTTTCACACTTAACCTGAACTTTAGAACCATGTGGTCCCTGCAATCAAGACAATCTCTTCTACTCTTCCATTCTGCAATGCCCAGAGAACAGGGAATAAGCCTTATTTATACTATACAAACCTTTGGAGTGAATAATAGTAGGAGAACTTTGGAAAAAATCACCAATTTTCTGGAGTGTGCCATCTTTCTTCTTCGCTGACTTTTTACTTAAAGAAGATTCTTGTTTTCTTAAGGGGAATTCTTTTCTAAGAGACTGTGTAGCAGACATCTGTACAGAAATACAAATTTATTCTTTACGCTGAAAATTGACTTATCTTCAAGTTAAATTTAATTTTATTTTACTTCAATGTTATTTTCAAGCTGACATTTTGAGCTTTGCTACTGACACCTCTGTTCATTTTAGTAATGATACCACTACAGCAAGCAATGTAGACAACCTCATTTTATACCCAGAAGAAAAAGAAATTGCTGAAGTTTCACAGAATACATTTAAAGACATGAGTCATACAAGAAAAAAAATAGGAAGTTTCTTTCTTTAAAAAGGCAGATTCAGAGTTGTAGAGTATTTCATTAGACAAGATGTTCTAATTATAAATAACAGGACTCTGATGAGGCAAAGAAACGTACTACTTACCCCCTGAACCTGTCCAGGTTACTACTATGGCATAAAATTATCTTTTTATAATTGCCATAAATATAGATAACACAAACCTTAGTTTTACTTCACAGACATCGCCTATAACATCACTTTCTAACAATACGCTCAAACTAGTCTCGGTATCCATTCAACATGTAACATCCCTCCCTTTGAATGATTCCACCCTGCAGCTAGGACAATACACATTCTTGGGAAATATTTTGGTTGGCTTATAGAGTTTAACAGAAAGACAACCTAAGTGTTTAAGAATTCTATTCAAGTACACAGATAAGGGTAAGATACTGCAACATAAGAATATTTGCTCCCTTTAACAAGTCCACCTTTACAAAAAAGGAACAAAAATGGAACAAAATCAAACCATTTTTTTGTTGCTTGTAGAAGGTGAATCAGCCATAGCAGATTTTGCATTTCTCTTGTTCTCACTTTTCACAAAATCCTAAGAAAATTAG
Source organism: Scytalopus superciliaris (assembly GCA_013400415.1). Taxonomy (NCBI): domain Eukaryota; kingdom Metazoa; phylum Chordata; class Aves; order Passeriformes; family Rhinocryptidae; genus Scytalopus; species Scytalopus superciliaris. The sequence goes on from VXBX01009921.1 coordinate 2,512,208, forward strand.
GAAATCAGAAGAAATAATAATTGTTACTGATGATTGCATAAACCAGGGGAAGCAATTCTGCAGAATTTCTCTGTAATCCCACAAATCAGAGCTCGAGACAGGGAGGAATGGCACCCACAGGGAGACAGAAATGTAAAAGGTAAAGAGAAAGCGCAAATTAGAGACACGAGTCCAGAGTCTGGACCAATTGAAGTCTATGACCTTATTCAAAACAGGTCAGAGATCCACCACTTTTGGGGGGTAGGTGCAAGGTTTAAATATACCCTCCATATATCCTTAGGATCTCAGTGAGAAATCAGAAGTTAAGAACAGAGTTTTAATAAATGATCAGTGTAATACACTGGAAGGCCGCACAACAGATTTTATCGGTTGGTCTAGTTCACACCTCACTCATCTCTACACTCTTCCTTTTCCTTCTCGGCTTGAGCATTTTCACTGTAACTGGTGATGTGCTGCCCTGGTGCTTCACCTCCATCTTATTGGGTTGCAGAGGTGTGAACTGGATTTCCATCTCTGGTTTTGGGAACCGACTAGTTTTTCCATCTTCCGTGGACACTTCAGAAGAGTCAAGGACAATTTCTGAATGGTCCTGCAAGTATATGGAAATTTAAAGAAAACATTTTAGAATTAACTGTGAGTTAAGTAGTAAAATACATATCCCCCCACAAGTGGACTGCAAAGTAAGCAATCTGTTTTCCAGCTGCTAGCTTTCAGAACATTTACAACAGAAGTGAAGAAATCTATTTCAACTATAGCAGTTAAACTCTTCTAGAAAACTTTTGTTGTCAAATTTTACAAAGTTAACATTTGTATCTATGATGAAAGAACGTTCATTGCTGAACTCAACCCGATACTTTTTCTGAGTCCTTTTCCTCAAGGGCAGAGACAACTTGTCACAGTTTTCACAGCTAGTGGTAGTAGAATTGGCATGACTTTCCCCATCTTAATTCTGCTGCTCCTTAGGAACTAGGCAGTAATAGCAGCTTTTGCAAGAAAACTATAATCTTTCTCAATCTTGTCTATAGGGAGCTTTCCCTTCCCCTTCTACACTAGAGAAGTTAAACTGTGTAAGTCAGATCCCACTGGCAAGCAGTCTCCCTGCTATTGCTCACCCATTGAAAAGGGTTTATTTTTTTTTTCCAGGTGACATATCTAATAATCAGCCACTTCATATGCATCAGGGAGAGGTAAGTTTTCAAGAGCACACAGTTGAAGTCAGATATAATTATTCACATAATTGTATTACATAGCCTTTATTTCTACAAAAGCCCACTAAATGAGGTGATCAAGGGATTTGCAGACTAAAACTTTAGAATCACTCAGGCAACAGGACACATTTTCTTCCCTGCTGTGCATTTAGCAAAATCTGTGCTACTGCATAGAATTTTTAAATTTAAAGTTTTATACCAAGCTCAATCAATGAGAAGGCACTGCTAGGACATTGATATAATGAAAAATTCTCTCTCTCTTCATTGTATCTTACTGGAATACTTTGTCCAGCTATAGGATTAGGCTTGTTTTGTTTTCCCACAAGCTGTAAATATTTACAGTAACTAATAGGAGAATATGCTGGACTGTAAACCTCAAAGTATTTGGAGTCTTCTAAAGTTACAGCATAAAAGCTTAAGTGCAGACAGCTAATGAACACCTGGGCTGAAAGACAACAGGAGTTCAAGACAGTAACATCTGGGTCTCAACAACAGTCCATCTAGTTCAATAATCTGCCTCCAGGAACAGAAAACATGCTATGTAGGGATAACATATGTGATCCTGGTCACCTTCTCATCTGTTCCCTCAATACTCTTTCAGCACTCTCAGTTGTTGCATTAGAGGTGTTAGATACACCTAATCTTCCTTATCCTCAGAGTATCCGTTTACAAAAAAAATGTACAAATTTCTACTAATATTTTTCTTAATTCCTGCCGACAAAATCAGTTTCCACCATCTTCAGAAGACCAATAACTGTTTCATATAGAAACATGCTATTTTCTCTGTTTCAAAATAAACTCCTATTAGTTTCAGCAAATGCTGCCCAGTTCTTGCAGGACTTTAGGAAGGACAGTTCTGCCTTCTGTGTACCCCCAACCGCGAATTTTTAAGCCTCAACTCCATAATCTTAACCTCTTCTAATCAGTGGCCTTAACCTCTTCTAAAGATAGTGCCAGCCAGAGAGTGAGTGTGAAAGAGAGAGAGAAAGAACGAGCAAGAACTCTGAACTGAAGATAGAGCTAAGGCACAAAGAACTACAAAAAAGTTTTGGAAGACTCCCCAAACTATGTACAGAAATATATACTGCAAAAACAGTAAGACAAAGTTATTAACATATCATTAGTACATACTTTCTATAAATTACACAAACATACCTCTTTGCTTACAGACTGATCAATTTTATCTTGTCCTTCTTCAGGTAAAGGTACTTCTGCCAAAGACTGAGGGCTCCCACGGTTTATGTGTTGTTTAAGTTCCTTTATAAAATCATCTTTTTCAGCCAGCTGTTTTCTTAGTTCTTCTATGTCAGCTTCGTTATCCTAATAAAGATAGCAAAAACTGCCACAAATTGCAGGACTATCAAAAGAAAGTAATATATATCACAAGCATCATTATGGTTACTTGGCAGCACCAGTTTTATAACTGCAGACTAACACAGCCAGGTATCCAACACAAAGCAAATAACTTAATGCCTCTAAGTAAAGTGAAGAAAAGTCTTATATCAGTCTGGGAAGATGTAATGCAAAACATTTTATTTTACTGTACTTATTCAGAATAGATTCACCTCCCATTTGTTCATGAAGTTCTTGGTGGTGTGAGAAAGGCAACAAATGTGATAGTTGTTTCAGATATCCAGTCCAAATTCACCATCAGAGTGTGTATGTGAACTACTAAATATTTTGAAACTCTATTTAGTTTAGTCTATACAGGTACTATTACAAATTAAATTTCAAACAAGCAAAACTTTTCTTTTAAATTATCTGCAAATGGTTTCAATATAACAATGTTTAAGAAGAAAAAGTAGAGCCAGAATGTAAAGTGCAACTATACTGTTTTGCAGAATTAATGGCTAATAAAAACAGACCAAAAAATTGCAGAGGGAGAAGACAGAGACAACTGACCTTTTCTGAAGCCTTTAGTGCAGCCTGTTTCAGCTCCTCTATTTCTTTATCTTTTTGTGTGGTGCTAGAAGCCAAACTCTTGAGCTGTACTTCCAAAGCTTCTACTAGTTCATCTCTTTCTTCACGCCACTTTTGAAGATCGCTGTCCTTCTCTACCAGCTGTGCAGCAAGTCTTTCCTAAGTATGGAAGAAAGGTAGGTTAGAATAGAAGATCACTTCTACACAGTATCCAAACTGTTCTGACAGTTTTGTTTTGCATAGTTAGTACTATTTTATGGCCTAAGTAAACTTAAGAGCCTATGCAGATCTTAAAAAACTCATATAAAACTCCTTTACTACAAATATGCAAAAGCAAACCATGTTTCAATTAGAAAATCTGTATTCATATTTATATGCTTTGTGAAGGGAATTTTATTTTTAAAAATCATCACCCCTGCTTGCTTGCTCGAAGATTTTATTAATAACAAGTCTTGAGGCAACAAAAGTCACAGATAAAGTGAAAGTAGTTCTAAGCTCCTAACTTCTTCCTGTCCTGACTGTAGGTCCAGAAAGTCATTGCTAACTTCTTCTAGATGCAAATATAATTTTACATTGTAGAGGTTCATATAAAAGTTTCATATGCTTAAGAAATTACAGCGCTGACACAGTCCAGTGACCAAGTAAGGTATCTTAGTTATTACCTATCAGTTACTCCCATGTTAGTCAAAACCACAGCTTACAGACCAAGTATTTTTACTCTATATCTGGAAAATGCTTTTCCTAACAACATCTTATTTTTTTTCTTCCTTCTAAAGTCTCAAATTGCTTATTTGGGGGTTTTTGTTTGTTTGTTTCTTTTTAAGCAAATCCAAGCAGCAGATCTTATTTTCCAAAGTGAGTTTTCTTAGCTTCAGTAAGGAGCAATTTGTTTAAGCATAGGTTATTTACAGGTGTTTTACACACAATATGAAATTCGAAGATTTCATAATGACATGGTAGTGATAGAACAGGAAGGAACAGGCACAGTAACTTTCATTATGTACTAAGTTTTTCATTTTATGATCCTCCTATTTTTCCCTTTTCCTGTTGAGATCTCATGTAGGCTCTGCCACATGAGAAAGTAAGGGAACTCTGACACAAAGGCCAGCTGGCTTCAAGTGCCCACACTGTTAACATATGACAAGATCTGCTCTGCACTAAAGCCTAGAGGACTAGAGGACTCTACTGAGACATGTAGTCACTTACAATTTCTGCTTGTTGCTTTACATGACGTTCTCTCTCCTCCACAAACTTTCTCATTTCTCTGTTGTGATGGCTCTCAGCTTCTTTTACTTGATTAATAAGACCCATTTTTTCCTCAAGCCACTTCTTTCTATCAGTTTGATACTTTGCCTCATTTTCCTATTTTGATGAAATCAGAAATAAAACCATAAGCAGAGATTAAAAAAAAACCAACTTAAAATTTAGAATACCATTGAATGGATTAATTTCAAAAACATAACAGAAATACTAGCACAGTTTTATTCCAGCATATTCCCAGGTGCAAGTATTACATTCTCATTTGTTCTTCTCTATTGAAAAAAACTCAATTTTCAGCACTTCTTTTTCAGACTAGCAAATCTTCATAGAACAGAGGGGGTTTTTTCCTCAAAATGTTCTCGGTAAGTCACAAACACTATAAAACTTAACCCAAAAGCAATGGTAAAGAGATCTTTTTAACTTAAAAATCCCCAATCTTTCATGCTGCCTTAAAGGACATGTTAGAAAACTAACTTCTACTTCATGACTGAAAGGCAAAAATGCAGTACGGTTTAAATGGTAGGCAGAGACAGCATGTACCCAACAATGTCACTTCAATCCACAACAACTCTGTCTCCTTTTCTATCACAATCAAACCTCTTGTCAGACATTCTATCACATAAGACAAAAGGCATATGTAGAGTTGCTTAGAAAAAAACTCTCCTTTCTAATTCAAGGAGAATTAGAAATAAGTTCTCAGCCTTACATGAAGGGCTTACAAGTCACACAGCAAGCATAAGATCTTTAGAGAGTTTAATTTACAAACTGACAGGTAAGATGTCTCGAATGGACTTCAGGAGTTGGATCATGACAACTAAGAGGAGACCAGTTACAGAAGCACCTTGCATGGTAGTAGTATAATGTAGGGGAGGGTGGAGTTCATTATGGGGAAACAGTGATGTTATATATTACAAAAAGACTGCATCCAGATTCACTGCACTGGTGCACTGCAGCTTTCAGAGGAGGTTTCCTTTAGCAATGTAACAATTGGCTGTATCATGCCCTACCTTTTGAAGATAATGACACAAAAAAATTCTATCTCCTAAATGAAAGTTAGACTTTGAAAACTAAGTATGAATACTATGAATTATGCTGTTATATTTTACCTTCAGTTCTTTCTGCAGCTTTATTAATTCCTCATTTTCATTTATGGTTTTCTCCTCATTTTTGCTGATCTTTTGCTGCCAGTCACTATTGCTCTGGTTATTCAGCTCTCTGTATTTCTCCTTACATGCTTCCAGTTCTAGTCAGAACACAAAATGAGTTCACATTGAATTTACATAGTTTTGAACACATATTTGACCATGTGCACATCCTTCTATTTTAGTTACTTGGGTGTATCAGCCTTTTAAAAAATTGCTATGTCTTATGCAAAAGCAATGCCTAAATAACAATTAACAAGTAAAACCAGAAATCTACAGCAGCTATCACAATACACAACTAATATAATTTTGCCTCCCTGCTCCCTTTCCACGAAGAGATTACCCAAAACTAATCTGTTGATCTCTTCCAATTTGGCTTCAAGCACTTGATCTTGTTCGGTCTGAGTCTGTTCCTGCTCTTTTAATGTCATCCGCATATCTTCAATTATTTTTTCCTTTGCGCATAGATCTGAAAATTTGAAAATTAATTTACAGATGAGCCTCCTCCTAATTCCCACCATTCCCTCCCAAAGTGCCTTAATTGCAAGTTGTTTCCCCATTTCCCAAGATCAAAAACTCCATTAGAAAGAAATAGAGTATCTCTACCCAACTATGCGAATCTAAAATTCTTAAGTGATTCTCTTCTCATCTACTTGATTTAGATGTGTTTTGGTTCTAAATGTCAGACTACAGCTTGTATGGCTATGAGAAACTAACCATTGTTCAACTGCTAAATGTTAATCAAACTTGCAGAAACTAATACTGTGCCAGTTCATGCTTTTGTTAAAATGGACAACTAAAATGGCAAATTCTAACATTTTATAAGTTAACACTGATACTGCCTTTGAGGCTTACATTTCTTATTCTGAGATAGATATATTTGTAAGCAAAGAAACAAACAATGATTCAATAAAAAATGTTTCCTGACTGTGAGATTTTAATGTCTGAGTTGGAGTTTTCAGTATTCTAAAATATAAATATTCAAGACTCTCCAAATTTCTTATCAGCATGACCACTCATTATGTTGACACTACACACACACACACAAAACGGAACAGTAACAGCTCTTTCTGACCTTTGTGAGTTTTCTCGTATTGTTGGGAGACTTCTTCCAACTTTGATTGGTCCTAAATATCATATTGAAAGTAAATATATATACTAGAAATTAGTGAGTTTTCATCCTGAATTTAATAAATAAAAAGCACTTCAAGTATTTAAGTATATGTATAATGAAAGTATTTAAGACAAACAGTTCAAATAAGTAAGTTCTTCACGTAATATAAAGCAGCATTCAAACTGTTTAAAACTGAAAAGAGAAAGACATTACGAGTAACATATCTAAGGCTCACTAATCAGAAACTCCGCAGGTATTAATTATGTATTTACTAGGCAGATTGCCAGATTGTTTTAAATAATGTCCTGCATGAGAAGTTCTTTAAACATTTTTCATTCATCTGTTAAAACTAATTTCAGATGGTTGCTCTTTTACCCCAACTTGTATTAGCTTTCTCCATCTGCTTGGAAAACTCATTATTGGATTGGTTTAAAACATTAAAAACAAGTACAATTTTAGAAAACAGAATACCTGTTTAAGTTTCAGGATTGTGCGCTGTTTGAACTCTAATTCTTCACTAAACTGGTTTTTAATTTTCTCCAGCTCATTAACTTTTTTCCTCAGGGTTTTCTCCTCAGATTGCATTGTACACACCTGTAACAAGACAGCAAGCAAAACAAACATTTATTTATAAGCCTTTTTCAATCTCTGTCAGTTGACTAAATAACCAATTACTTAATTTAAGAGTCAAATTTTTTCCAGCATCTTAGCTAAATTCCAGAGGCTGGTAGTGCATTATACTCTACATCCTTCTGAGAGAAGGATTTTCACCTGAGTATTACATTTGAGGAGGTGGGGGGGAAACACAAATCAAACCAAGCTAACAAAATTCCACTCCTTAGAAAAACACCACAAAACCCAAATAAAGAAAAAAAAACATTCGCAAAACACAACAAAAAACTCCAAACAAACCACAGACCAGGAAACAGACTAATTAAACTACAATTCGGTTGTTCTTTAAAAAACATTTTTCTTACAGGAGTCCTTATCCACTCCTTGCTATTTCTCGAGCAGAGGATTATACACTGAATGCTGAGAAGGAAAGGCTGCTGGTTAATAGATGTTAATACTTTTTAACTTCCAAGCCCAAATTCTTGCAAGTCTTTTGCATTTTAAGTTTTTGCACTATCCCATGAGGTTCTAAAAAAACTTACTAACTTCTATCAGTGTTAATGTCAGTATTAAGTTATTCCGTCTATTAATTTCTTCTCCCCAATTTTCGCAGGTAACATAGCTCAGATTTTTCACAAGTCGAAGGTTTTGAAGTCAACACAAATAAAAATGTAATATTACTGTTGTTATAAAGATTATAAAGTCCTTCTCCAAAGTCAGATTAGCCATAGTTTTCCCAACTATTTTTAAAGGGTATTAATAAAATTTCCACAACCCATCAATATCAGTACTAATCTGTGTTCTAATATCTGGTCTTTAGTTTACAAATTCAATGCTTATGTAACTTAAGATTCAACGTCTAATCTATCACTCAAAATAGCCTATTATGAATTCTTCTTAATATTTGTAGCTTAAGATTTGTGAAAACAGGTTTTAATAAGAGAACCCCAAGCCCAAACTTGCAGAAAAAACGTTTTTCCTATGGTTACCAACCTCTTCTCGTACTTGCTGAATTTGTTTCTTGGCATCAGAAAGTTTCTCTTTCAAATCTGTATATTCGTCCTCTTTCCTCTGCAAATCTTTTTTCAAATTCTGTGCAAGGGCAGAGCTCTCAGAAAGATCTTTACGTAGTCTGAGGTTAGAAATAAACATTAGTCTTACATATCTCAAAAAAACAGCTTTTACACATTAACTCAGGCTCTTTGCTGGTTTTATTCACAAATAGAATCTAAACTTTTAGAAATCCACAAATAATTAACTTCCTTGTATGCTCCTACTTCTCCACTCAGTAATTCCACAGGATTCAGATGTGTATTTTTGAAAGAACATACAAAGAGGTGGGGAAAACACAGCCAGCAGAAGATGCCAATACAAAATTCAGGCAGTGTATTGAAACTTCCCAAAGAAGCAGTTTGGTTAATCAAGTTTACAAACAGGCAAATGTGTTATATTAAAATAAACTGATATTGACATAAGGGAGTTTTAACTTAAGTCTGTTCTCAAAGACCTACGAGTAATCTCATTATTTACTTACAATTCTATAGACCGTATTTGCTCATTCTCATTTTTCTCCTTTTCCTGAAGATGATGTTTCATGTTCTCCAAGCTGTTCGTCAACCGCACAACTTCATCCTTCAGATTTGCTTCTTGATCATTCAGCTCTTTCAGGTTTTTTTCTGAACTGGTACATTTCTCTTGGAGAGCTAATGCATTACTTTGTAGATTTAAAATAGTAGATTCTTTTTCTTTAAGTGCTTCTTCTAACTTTTTCATGCTGTCATCTTTAGTCCTAAAAGATTCCAATAGGCATTCAAGATCTCTTATTTTTGCCTCATACCCAGTAACTTTCTCCTGAAACTGTGCAATTACTCTCTGATCTTCTGCAGCTTGTTTTTCAAAATCTTGAGTTTTCTTCAGGATTTTCTCTTGTAACTGATTCATGATATCTTTTTCCTTCATAGCCTGAAGACCTTGATTTGTGAGCTCATTTAATTTTATTTTTAGCTGATGATTGTAATTCTCACTGTCATGAAGCCTCTTCTTTAAGTCTTCAAGTTGCTGAAGTAGTTCTTGAATGCGATGACTTTTTTGTGAAGAAGCCTTCATCATAATTTTGCATTCTTCCCAAATGGTTTCAATACTGCGGTGAAAGGAGCTCTCCTGTCCCAGATCTGCTGTAGAAGCATTTCGGAACTGCATAGATACAGGACTCACTTGAGCTGTCTCTAGTTCATCTTTTTGAAGGTCTAAGGAATCCTTTAGATGAACAAAATCAGTTTCCATAGCATAAGACTCTAAATGACATTTATACAACTCATCTACTTGGGACTGCATTGTTTTAATTTGGGACACTTTATCAATTATATTTTGTTCAGCAGCTGTTACTTGGTTATTTAGCTGAATAATCTTTTCTTCCTGTTCCCTATTTATAGTTTTCTGTTTGTCCAGTTTGGAAACAATCTGCTGATAGTCAGCTTGACATTGTTGAAGTTCTTCACTTAAGCCAGAAGCCCTTTCTTCAGAAGCAGAGAGCTTGAGATGCAAGCTTGTTATCTGCTGATTTAACTCTTCTTTTTTATTTTTTTCTCTTTGGCATTGTTCTTCAAGTGCAGCTATCTGACCTTCCAAGGTTTCAGTTCTTTCCTTCAGTGCTAGTATTTCCACATAGGTCTCAGAATTATTAGTTCCCTTCAGATCAACAGAGGTGTTTTCCCAACTCCCTCTCTTATCTCCTAAAACAAAAAGCAAAACAATATGAACAATTAAAAAAGAATCCCATAGAGTTCAGGTTGTTTAAAATCAATAATACAAGTGTCTAGCAATTTCAAATACCAATTGCTCTACAGAAGATAATCACCATCTGCAAGCCACACCCTCTCAGCATTTTGGAGCCTTGAAGTAGTTAAAGCCCTTTGAGCTCTTCTACTTGCAATAGAGGCTTCTTGGTCTTCGAGGCATAATTTGCAGAAAGAGGTATGCAGAATACTTAAAGTTTGTTATGGCTCTATTCCAGACTTTACTCTACACCACTAGCAGAAAAATCTATCTAGTTTTACCAGTACTTGTAATGCCTCTGAGCTAGATAACATTCATAGCTATATCTAGTTTCCACCTTCACTGATTCAACAATCCCTTTTAATAGAGCAGCAATTACACATCCTAGATTTAGAGGATCAGTGAGTTTTATTCACACTTAATATCATGTTACTTTAAAAATGAAGCTAAAAATCCAGTACAAGGTTTTTTTGCTTCGTGTTTGGAAACTTCCCCTCTTCTTTGTTCAATAGTCTTCTAAACTAGATAACACCTACTATGTTGCATGTAAAGTTCTCCAAGAAAGATTTCTAACATGTTAACCCAACCCCCAATTTCCATAAGTATTTTATTAGCTTAAGACTGTTTTTTTCCCTAAAGTAATAAGCAATTCTAACTAAAAATTACATGTATCTAATCACCTTCAAAAGTGACTCTAGCTGTATTTCACACAAGTGTTTTAGAATCCAGTTGTGTCCTTTTAGTTACATGGATGTTATATTTTAGTATTAAATCAAGCCTGACCAGCGCTAAGGATTAGGCCATCATAACTATGTACCACAGGGAGACAGTATGGATTCTTGTGACTACTACAACTACAGTAAGGTGGAGTTCAGCAGTCATCTCACTTTGGGTGCATTCAGCACATAGATACAACAAGTTTTATAGCCACTAACTTTCAGTCACTAACAAAATTAGGAGTAGTGTTTTGGTTTTCAGGGATCCAAGTCCCCAGGACACTTCTTTCCTCTTGCTTTTCTGTACCTTTTGATTTTCACCTACTACAATGAGTGTTCCTGTATTCTTTCACTGCATACTGTAATGAATGATAGTGTTCAGTTTATTCACTGTCTGTAGCCTCAGTTTTCTGTGATTATGTGAATTTGACAATTCTCCTTTGGCAGAAAGGGAAGGCCTTTCACCCTCCTTTGACATATGCTTTCCCTAGTTCTATGAGAAACTGAAGGTGAGCTGGGTTGAAGCTGAGCTGGGGAAGCATTCAGCTTTTACAAATACCATTTTGCACAAGTCCCATATGGCTCAGTCTCGCTTATTAATAGGTTTTATTCACCTGACAAGCTCACAGATAAAGCAAGGAAAGCAAAATGATTCAAAATACAAGCACAAGAGCTATACAAAATAACTCATTTGTGGACTTAAAATAATTTTACTTCCATTCAAGTGCAAAGCTTTTCTCCTTTGCCAGCACTGTCATCTTGACCAGAGCTGTTCTGTTCACAGTCATGCATGCAGAATGAAACATCAAGTTTCACAGTACATACTGTATGACTGAACAATCAGTAAGTCACTGACACCTTTGATGCTTGTTTAGATAATTTTCAAAAACTTGAGCAGGAGATGCTGCTTTCCCAGAAATCCAGCAACAGCAAGTTTAGTACGAAAAGAGCTGTTAAAAAACTGCCTAAGAGCTACAGCTGGGTCTGCAAGTACATACAGAGATGAGAAAAAGCATGGGAAAGGAAAGAGTCTAAAAACTAACTTTTATTTAAAGCACTTAGGATTAAATAACGTAGATCCTTCTGCAAAATAGATTCTATTTGCAGAACAGCTATTTCCATTTACAGTTTAACATAGCAGATCTCTTCCTCATAGCGTGATGTTTACGTCTCAGGGCTTTTTGCTTCTGTTCTGGAACAGTAATCAAGTTTTTTTTGAAGACCCCCTGTTGAGTGATGGTAGAAATTGTACCTTTCTTTGTAGGTGGCTCTTCTTCTGCAGTAGGCTTATTTTCAAAGCAACGTTTTCTTCCCACTTCCAATACAGTTTCCTTAAATTGGCTGCTTTGAATCACTTTATTAGAGTTCTTTTCAGCTAATTTTGTCTCCAGAGTAGTCAAAGTGTTGTCCTGTGTTAAAACAGCATCAGTTACTTTTAAGTGCTCAATTTATATAACTTCAAAGGCTTAGTGGTTTTATATACACAAATATTTTTACAAAACTATCTGGGTAAGGCCTATAGGGGTTGTCAGAGGAAAAAGTCAGTTACAGACCAGTTACTTAAACCAAAAGCTGGTACAACTTCAGATACTAGTAATTACAACACTTTGCACTGTACAGGGATCAGAGGAAAGGCTAGGAAACTACAAAATGCAAGACTTGCTTGTAAGAGGAGTTAGTTTACCATATGAAAATAATTTTCAATGTCAAGAGTTTTTCATCAATTCCCAATTTGTTCAAAGGGAAATCAGTTCTACAAGTTAATCACTTTCTTATCATAGCTGGTAGATTTGGGAGCTTTAACATCCTTCAGCAAAGCCACAAATAATTTTTGTCATGAAAAAATTGAGGCAATTTGAAAGCCTAGTCAGGTCTGCCATACATACTTTAGATATCTATTTGACTAGGTTTTTTACTTGCAAAATGGCAATAGATTGAGATTTGTGGTCCTGTTTAAAATTTCATGGCTCACAGTCTTGTAGAAACACTGGACAGTTAAAGCCTTGCACTCAGGAGTAGTAGTAGTAAGAAGTCACCACAACTCTCATGACTCACATACTATTGGAAGGTTAAGTTGTTGTGGGGTAGAGAATACAAGATTAAGTTTGGTCAAATTTACAGTGGAAGAGAGAAATGGATTAGAGTGCTGACTCAGTTCCATTTAAAATGTTATCAGAGCTATTTCAGATTACTGGACACCAGGCTCAAAAAAACCAAAACCACAACAAAAAAACCCCAAACAAACAAACAACCAAAACAAACCCAACCAAACAAAACATAAACAAACAAAAAACCAAAACAAAAAACCAAAAACACAAACAAAACAAAAAAAAAAAAACAAACCACACCAAAAAACCCGCTAACTGCATGCTTTTTTTTTGTTTTGTTTTAAGCCTGTATACATTTAGCCAAGCTAGTCTTCTGGCATTCAGCAGCTAGCAAAAGACTAGACAGTTTCAAGTTTTATTAACCATATCAAAAGCAGAGATACCCACATCTTATCTTCTTAGTTCAAACTCTGCTCAGTACAGTTGTATCATTGCTCTTCTTCTGAAGGTGTGCGTGCATGGTGGTGGGTGGAATATAATGATTTTTTTTATTTTTGCCAATTTATACAGTCACTGTTCCTTTCACATTATTAGTTTCTAACTTCAATTAAAATTAGCTTTTTGCTGCAACACCTCCTTTTCTTCCTCTTTCATTCCAAATAAAGACAGTGATGCAATTCCTCTATTCCCACTGTTTAAATTCCCACACTTTGAGTGAGGGTTTTTTTAATGGTTCTTCAGAGTCTCAGCTACAGTCAATAATAAGTTCAGATCACTGCTTCTGAAAGTCCCGGTTTTCACACCCCCACAAACATTTTGCTGTGGCTTTAGTTTCAGTGCCAACTGACCTTCTACTATTTCAAGCAACTAGCTATTATTTAAAGAAAATTTAAATTTCCCAAAGTAGCTAAGCACATACTAAGATTTTTTTTGTAAAAGACAATTGAGTTGTCTAAGACTTACATAGTCTTTTATGGTTTCTTCTGAACAGGTCATCAAACCTTGCAATCTCATAATAACTTCATCTTTTTGCTTCACAATGTCTATTAATTCTTGAATCCTTTTATTCTGTATATTCATTTTCTTGGAAAATAAAAAAAATAGTTCCGGCAGTGTTAAATTATACCATGCATTTAGAAGCAACATCAGTTAAACTATGCTTGATATAAACAAAAGGGAAAAAAAGGCTAGAAGCATGCTGTAATAGCATTTCAAGTTAATGGAATGTAGTATTGAAGTAAATAATTTTGCACAATTCTTTTGAGAAAGTTACCTCAGTTGCTTCTTTAAGTTGCTCAGCAGACTCATCCAATTTAACCCTCTGCATTCCAGAATCTGTAACAGGAAAAAAGTCTGCATCAAGTAACCAGCCCTTACATAGTTTACTCAGTAATCCATTTTCTTGGATCTTCTGGTACCTCAGTAGTTTCTCAACAGATTTATTTTCAAGTTGACTTCTACTTATAGGACACATTTCAGGAAATCAGAAATCAGTAATTTTGATGTTTTACCCCACAATTTCTAAGTCTGCAATTGACAGTTTGAAGTCTTAAAAATGAAATAACCAAGGCCTGTGGAATTGTTTAACTTGAACATACAAAACCCAATTGATTACCAGTGCTACACATACTATTTGGTTCTAGATTTTTATTTCTATTTTACAGTAGTCAGTCTAGTCAGGTTTTTTGTTTGTTTGTTGTTTTGGGTTTTTTTTTAGTATCTTTGACATCACACATAGACCCAGCTTACCTTTGGTTTTCTCTGCAAGTTGTTCTTTAGTCTCAATTAGTTCAGCAGTAACTTTTTCCAGCTGTTTTTCAAGCCAACCTATAGTTTCCTGTGGGTCCTCCAGGGACACAATGTATTGGTGTGCTGCTTCTGCCTGATGTTTGATATCAGCAATATCATTCTGCAGAGAACCGATGATGCCCTCAAAGTCAATGCAGGTACCTGGCCCTGTGCTACATTCTTCATCCTGAAAGATAATTTATATCCATTTAGAAATGGTAAATAATTACACAAAAGCCATTATTTCTACAGAAAAGTTGGAAGACTGTTATGAATTAAAACGTATAAGTACAGTTAATTCTGACTTCAAAGCCATCTTGAGGGTTCACATGCATTTTGATTACCAGTTTCTGCCTACCTTCACACACGTCTCTGGTATCAAGTAATAGCTACTTCAGTTTTGTAATATCTAATGACCCAACATTACAGTCTCTTTTATATGTTCACAAAACATCAGCTCCAAATTTACTACAAAAACTAGCATTTTTTTAAAAGCAATGAGAACACTGAATGAACAGAGCAAGCATACCGTTTTAGAAGGAATACACCTGAAATTTTCACGTATCAGTAAGTTTGTGAGGTCAAATAATTTTGTGGTAACTTATGCCATTAAGCTGAACTCAAAATACTGACTTGATATCTTTCTTAAAAACAAAGGATTCCAAACTCATAAGAGACAGCCTCAAGGTAAGAACTAAGGTATGGCTTAAGTGTATGGGTAATTCTCATTGCTTCAGTTGTAGCTACAACTGCCGAGAGGAAGTCTGTGACTGCTCCAGTACAGTCCATATATAGGGCCTAAGAAATCAGCTTCAAAGTTTGTAAATTAGACACTTAATGCAATGGATTTTATATCACAATTGCAGTTTTCCCTAAATTTCTTTGTATATAGCAATTTTCACTTAGTGTTGAAGAAATGCAGAAAATCCCAAAGATTCCTAAATCCCAGGGTTCAACAACTCCACTTCTTAAATGGGATAAATATTTCTTGCTGAGAATACCATTACACTGCATGCAATTCCTTGAAACCATCCTTAAGAAATACCGTGACCATAACAGGTAGCAAGTAAAAGGGACATTTGGGGCAGACAAATAAAAATACCAGGGGTCCAGCTTGCACACTGCCAGGCTGATCTTGTAATTGATTTTTTTCATCTGTTTTTTTAGGATAACCAGTCACAAGTTCCTTGAAGATTTCGAGGCGTTTTTCAGCATTTTCTTCAAGCCGTGCTCGTTCATGAACAAGGCACTCTCTAGAGTAGGAAAAACAAGTCAGCTTAAAGCTAGCAAGTATGAGATGCTAAAAAGTTATAAATACAGCTGCCTATAAACAAAGATGCTTTCTTCTTTATTTTAGCACAGCAAAACAGTGCTGCTACACCAAAACAAAGGTATATTTCTCTCACACACACACATCCCTAAAGAACAAGAAGGAGACAAATACCCAGATTATGGATAGCACTTAACAAAAAGCATTTTTTCTAAGCTTCTTGAGCCAGAATATGTTTGGAATATCACTAAGACCACAGTAACCAAAGAATTTGTAAGTGTCACTGAGTCTATAGACAAACTAACAAAGCAGCTCTTCTCTTAGAAAGAGTTCCACGAGAAGAAACACTGCTTACAAGTAATACACACACAACCCTAGCCATCCCACATCAAAATTCAAAGTTTTTTCTACACAGCATTTTTCCTGGCCTGATAGTCCAAACAGAAATTGGTACATTAACAGTTACAGTAGAAGATCAGGTCTAGTAGAAGGGGGTGGTCCCTTACAGCCAAGAGAGATTTAAGAAGTAAGTCAATTTACTCTAGTTTTCTTAACTAGTAATTTAAAAATCACTTAAAGTCAGCTTACTTGAAATCTATTTCCCGTTCAGCAGAATATTGGGTAAATTCTTGTATCACTTCTTCACGAATTTTTAGTTCCAGCAGTAACTTATTCTTCTTTTCAGTAATAAGTTTGTTCTTCAGCTCTTCTACAAGACTCAGCAGTGTCTAGAATTACAATTAGCATTGAGTTTTTAGTAAAAAAATAGTTTCCCAGAAGTGAGATTTTGCCCATTCCTCAAACACTGCAACACTAGTCTCCAGCTGGCAACAGTTTTTCCTGTTCTTTTATTAGCTTATTCATAAAGAGGAGGATTAACGAGTACATTGAACTTTACCTGTTTGGGGCTAACATAGCAATTTTTTCAGTTTGCACAGAGTGGGCATTTACAAAGAACATGAAGTTCAAAACAAAAATTCTTGAAGTTATCTTTAAAAATAGGCTTAAGATCCACAGAATTTGGCTGCTGTTCCCTTCTCTTTGTCATCCCTAAAAGTGACGGTTCCTTAAAGAACAGTTTCCAGAGTTTTCTTGTGCATAAAATAGCAAAGGAACAATCTTCTGTATTGCTAAAAACCAGGTAATACTTTTTGTGCATTGACCATATGATAGCAAAAGAAGAGAAAGCCAAATCTCTAATTCTTACTGCTCAGTCTGTACTTTGACACATTTCATAGTTTCCCACAACAAGCACTAAGTCATAAGCAATCCCAACTGTAGTTCTAAACACTAGATTTAGTGATAAAAGTGATCAGAAAAAAAGGGAAAAAAAAAGGGTGAGAGATGAGGGAAACCAGAAGAACACCTTGCTTCAAGGCTGCACACAATACTAATTCTTAAAGTAGCCCTGGCACATACCATATAGTCTTCTTTTCCAACAACAACTTTATTTTCTTCATTTTCCTGCACTGCTTCTTCTCCTGACGTACTATGCTGTTCCTCCATCTCATTATCATCATCTTCCAACACATCTTCCAAGGTTCTGTCCCAGAGGATAGTAGCTCTTTTCCTTGGGATTGGCATTTTAGTGACATTGAGCAGCGATGATTCTCCTGACAATTTATGGTCAAATGACTGATCTTGGGGAAGAATAGATGTGTCCATAACTAAAACCTACCCACAAAATAAAGAACAGTTATTGGGTTTTTGTAAACCTCCACTGGCATTTTGAAGACACACCTCTTACACTCTCCTATAGGTCTCCTGAGCATATCCAGCCTATCCTCTATTCAGAGTCAGGACTTAACACCAGTTCCCAGCTAGAGTACAAAGGAACACTAGGTTTCACTAGCTGGATAACCTACAAGAGGGTTGCCACCTCTTGCACCAAGAGATTTCTCCATTTTCTTTTTTTCAAATTCTGAGTTTCTGGTTACATTACATGAATACCATCCTACAAATCTTGTTTCTTGAGCAGCTCTACTCTTACAGTCTGATCCTTCTTGTGGTGCACTTAACCTGGCCAAATTCCAAAGGCAAGGATCTAAGTGTCAACAAAACTTTCCCATGGCTTCCACTTAGACTGCAGCACTGATCCCCAGTACTTTCACCTTCCAACTTTGCCAAAATTGTATCACTGCACTTCCTTCTGCTCACTCTGCCTCCACCTTTCCCTTGAAGCCTCTGTGAACATAGAGATGACCTTTCAAACGCTTTGGTGCTCAGTCTATTTTATCAGTATTTCAGGTGAGCAATATTCCAAATTGAGATAGTAATAGGATATTGGACAGCTAGAAGTGCTCCTAAGTGACAGCATGTTATGACTACTGAAGAAATTCACCTAGATCTCAGTGAATTTCTTCCAAATATATTACCTGTTCTTTAAAGCAAATTAAAGTTACTGAGCAACCAGATAAACAACAACATACTTACTTTTTGTGCAATGGCTGAGAACTTTAGCACATTGAGTGTTTCATCATATGCTGAAGCACACTGACTTATATTTACTATCATGTATACCTTCCCCTTTCCACTGAAGAATCCTTGAAGGAAATGAGTCAACTTACTCTCCCGAAAGGGTATGTGTTGCTGCAATCTTTAAAGACAAGAGAACAGATGATCAGAACTTTAATAAATTACAGTCAGTGCAAGAACTATCCAGCCTGAAGACTTGAAAAAAGCATCAGTCTTTAAATCAATTAAAATGGTTTTGAACTAGGTACAGCTGTTTGTGAAGACATTGTGTTGCTGTGGTGACTTCTGTTTTATGTTTTTTCTCAGATACACTACAGCAGTACAATCAATGGTAACACCAAAATGTTCAACACTCAGCCTACAGCAGGTCACAAAGCCTCATGCTGCATCAAATAGTGCCCCACACCTTTCTTTTCCACATCCAATAAAACTACTTAAGTAGTTCTAGACATGCAGTATTCAATATTATCAGAAATGTCCTTCACCCCATATCATACCTCTGAAGACAGACAAAAGCAAGTGTCTAGGTAAGAAGACAAGTATACACCAAACACAAGGAGATACTTCTCAGAACTTTATTCTTAATCCCCCAGGAGTTTGGCATTTCCTGAATCAGAAGCTGTGCCCCTGAATGTACTGTGTGATGTAGTTTTTAATGCTTATAGAAAACGTCATAGGAATACCTAAAACATTACTGAATACATACTTGTCACCGAATGGGTTGCCTGCATTTTGGACACATGACAGCTGTTCAGTAACAGGAACAGTGCTACAGAACTCAGCAAGATAGTAACACTTGCCAGAATACATGTATGGCTCAGAAATAGCTTTGCCACACAACAAATAAACAAGAACTATTCTAACAAAGTTAATGCTTCCTATTCCACTAGCAAGGGGTATGTATTAATACTATAAGATCATGCTTCAGAACATTTCTACTATATTGTTAAAATTCCATGTTATTAGGATCAGAAAGTTACATTTTGAATACATTAAAGGCCCCCAACACAGCTGCTGGTTTTAATGCATCCTTCCTATCTGGGAAGGCCAGGAAGGTAAAAATCTCATGAATTCACAAAACATAGGGTTGATCAGGAACACACTAGCAAAGCTTTTTCATCTTAAGTGTGACAGACTTCAAATATATTGTCAATAACACTGCTACAGAATAAGTGAATTCCGCAAAGCACAGCTAGCCTATCAGAAAACAACAAGAGTTCATTTAACTTCTAGGACAGAAATAGATCTTCAGATGAAAACCTGTGGAGGAAACAGTTCCTGGACAGTTACTATACTGTTTTTTATACAAGTATCTTTTTGTATTATTTCACTCTTATTTAGATCCTGAGGCTGGAGCATAAATAGTGGGAAGGCTTGCTTTTGTCTGCATATAGTTAGCTAGACCAGGAAAGCATTAAAATTATGTCACAGTTTAGAAATAACAGACAAATTTTGTCAAAGAGTGCACAGTCATGACAGCACACCAACATCCTGCTGACAAGAAATGTGATCAATGGAAGTATGCAGGAGATGGAGTTAGCCCCCAAAGTAGTAATGAAAGGCTGAAAATTTGACTCTTACTATGACATTAGTGAAAAACGGTGTTTTAAACTTATTCCAAAGTTTGATAAGCCAAGCTCAGAAGAAGAAAGTCAAGTTGCTAAAACCTATGATAGCATGTTTAAAGGATGTTATAAATTGAATGATTTAACTAAAAAGCAAAACAAAGCAAGTTTAAAGATAATTTTGGTACAGTAACAAGACTACAGTATAGACTTGAGTTTATACATCTTTTTTACCAAAAATTTAAGTGCTACTATTGTGTATTTTAAACAACAGCTTTTAAATGTTGTAGGCAATACCTAAAGAACACTATCAGTTTGCAACACATAAAAGGACTTACTTGGACTGTTGACAGTTCTTGAGCGCATTAATACACTTGCCTAGAGTCAGGAGAGAGGTATTTATATTTCCACTCTCTTTCAATCTGTCACCTTCATTGCGGGTCTTGGTGTATCTTTCTGAACCAGCAAGATCACAAAATGACAATCTGAAAGCAGACAAGGAAAGTTCACTTTATTTATCTTACAAGATGAACAAATTCTTCACTTTTCAAAACAATCACTTCTTTTCATCCTTCTCAAAGATGTTTCCCAATCAGATTTCCCCCTATTTCCTGTGAAACATTTTTCCTACATTCCACCCACCCCTACCTCCTCATCTGTTCCTTCTAGGGATTTGCATGGGTTCAGGGGTAGCAGGCTGACAGAACCTTGTGCTAAACAGAGGGGACAAGGTGGAGAACAGCACTGCAACCTGACAGCCTGAGGGAGAGGGTCACGGACTGCATGAGTGTAGGGAGTGGGGAAGCCACCATACATGCAGGAGGCTCCCACAGTGAGCACTGTGTCTATAGTGCAGTACCAGTATATCAACATAGGTAATTGACAACTTCATCACAGAAGAGACTCTGTTCTGAACTTACTCATTGACTCGGGTCACTTGTGGTGTTCCTAAATCTTCAATTTTTAGTAGTTTTACTGTGAATATGCTGTGACTAAAAGGAGAAATTGGAATCAGAAGAGAAATTATGAAGTAGACCAATACATTAAAAATATTTTTAGCCTCCACAACATTTGTTCAAAATGTTGTTGAACCTGTCAACATATCAAGCATATACTATCAGATACAAACGTTTAGAGATGCTTATGTAGTATCTATTTTGCTTTTTCCTAAGACATTTAGATGGAATAAAATGAAGTACTCCTATACAGAGTATTTGACAAAACACTGTTAGTTTTTGTACCTGTTCATCTTATTGAAAGATTGAATGCTTTTGGCTTACAGTATTGTGTCACATACTGCTAAAGGACACCAAAACTGAAACCTAGAAATCTAGATCATGTTAAATCCTCTTCCCTTCCTGAAAGCCATAAGCAATATTTTAGTTTCTCCTTCCTCCCACACATCATGCTATGCCCAATGCTATTCCAAATGTTTCTTACCTTCTGCTGGAGCAATTATTTAGTTTTGTGCTTGCAATACTCTGGTGCTTCAACCCCAGTTTTAGAAGTTTAAAAGCTTCTTTAGAGTCAGAAATCTGAACCCACTGCAGATCTTTGAGAAAAACAAATATGATAGTTTTGAAAATAACATTACCAAAATGAGTATTAAGGAGATCATGTATGCATAGCAATGATACTACATTTATTTGAGGCTTTTACCACACCTGCTTCAGAATTTACGTGATGACAAGATCAGTGTGTCTCTTCTCACAAGAAAGAAAGGACACGTATTCTATTCACACCCTAAATATGTTCTATTCAAATGAAGCGAGCAACCTTAGCCTGAGTACTGAAAAGTCAAAAAGCTAAGATCGAATGTAAGTAGAAAGCCCTACACTTATATTAGGCAAGGCAGAATTCTACCTGGACAGCTTCTCTATTTCACACTACAGTTGGGGGGGGAGGGAGAAGGGAGGAAGGGGCAGACATTTGGACATCCTTCAGGGCCATCAACTTAAGAGAAAAAAATCATAAGAATTTTGTCTGCACTGTGATGACCGTATGTCTTGGTATGTGCTAGGGCAAATACAACTCTACCAATAGAACTTCTAAGATGAACATTGTAGCCCCTATTAGATTAGAGATAACCAAAACTGTGTTAACAAATATCAGTTGTGATCAAGAAAAAACAAGAAAATCATTAACTTTTTTCTCTCAATAACATCATGCACAGCCCTATTTTTTCCAAGTTTTATATAAAAAAAGATTGTGCAAAGCAGCAGGTCAAACACCTACAGAAACCCCTTTAACAAAGAATGGGTGCCTTGATTGTTCAAAGAATCTGTAACAAATGAAGGTGTTTAAAACACTGTTTTTCCCCATGACCTGAAACAAACATTGAACTGTTATTTTGAGTTCTGTTAACTACCCACATTCCTGCAACCCAAAACAAAATTACAGGTTTGATTAGAGTGCTGTAAAATACAATTTGAAGTCAGACTGAACTATATATTCCTATATATTCTGTGAAGTCTGCTTCTCTACAGAAAATACTGAAAACAAACAAAAACCCCCACAACTGTTGAGCCAATTAAAATACAGTTAAGAACTATTGGAGTACTTAAGGAAATGGAAAAAAGCAAACCACTAATGAATTGTCAGCTGTTCCCAATATTTATCCTATCTCAAAGAATTAGAGGCAGTGGAGGACACAAAGGCTTTTAACAGTCACCCAAGGGAGGCATTTCCAATGACATAGTGAATAGGAGTTTTCTAATCCAGAAAGAAGCATTATTACAGGTAGACCCACTTTCCAAATTACATTTGGAAATTTGCACTGTATTCTACTCACCTTTTACAAAAGAACATCCCTTGATGTCTTGAGCAAGGCGCAGTGTTTTTCTTTTCTTGTCATTTGATATAGGAATCAGTAGATCATAAAAACACTCATTGTAAATCTCAAAAAATGAAACCCAAACAGAGAACTTGATGTAATTTCTTGCAGTTGTGGCAGATTGTTCAGAGTCTTTTGAGATATCTTCCAAATCTGCCAAGTATAAAATATTACAAGTCAACATAGACCTAGTAAAGTGAATGTCATTTAAAAATTAAAGTGAAAATTGATATTACAGCAACCTTCTAAAAAACCCTTAACTCATACAAAAATCCATCCAAGTCCCCATCCCCATTCTTAAATGTCTGGAAGTCACATGCTTAACCTACGTATTTGTAAGAGACGTTTACTGTACCACTTCCTTTTCCACTTCTAAATTCTATCAAACACAAAGCTCAGTTACAATTATCCAGGTCTCCTCAGTATCTTCAGAAGACAGAGAATTAAACTGACAAGCATACTTCATTTTGATTTTTTAAAGCAAATCTAGTATTTATATTTTTTTTTTAAATGCTAGAATTGGGTTTATAGAATTACATACAGGTATTCTAAAAGCCTGTCAGAATACCATTAGGGCCCATAGCACAAGGAGTACTACTTTTCCTTGCCATAGTTTCAGCTCATTTAATGCCCTTTTGGGTATTCTAACCATTTTATCCTTAGGTTTTCTGCCTAGATAACTTGCTCACTATCCAATTCACAGGCAAATAAAAATGGACAAGTAGTCATTTTATTATCAACATAGGCCAAAGTCAGTTATTGACCTTAAGAAAGCTTCTTTGCCAGTTTCAATTGCAATTCTTTATATGAAACATACCCTTTGAATCAACAGGTGCATTGTTGTTAGTGCTCATCTGATGGTCTACCTACAAAAAAAAAGCCAGAAACTTTAAAATATATTGTTGACAGTTCACTACACTACAATTTATTTTTCCAGCAGTTTCTAACAGTTCTATTGTATTACTAAATAGGAATACAGCATGGCTGCAATATGCCAATAGAAAGATAATGGCTACACATCATGTCTGGTTCAAAGCACCTGTACACTGCTGTTGAAAGGGCTGTTCTTACTCATTCCTGACACTTCCCCTTATATTTGTATATGGCATTTCAGCCTGTTGAATCAGAAGCAGCCTAGCCATAGAAAAAACAGAGGGGTGGGAGCCCCCACAGAAACAGGATGATTTAACAGGATCATTTGTAGGAGTCTAGTTGCAGTTTATACAATAATTTTAAACCAGTATATCTCAAGACCCCCAAAGTTTTGTTACTGGTATTTTGCTAATACAGGAAGTCATATTTTACAGCTTATTCGGCCAATCCTCAGAAACAGAGGCAAATGTAGAACACTTGAAGAAATTAAATGAACAACTGACTGCAACCTGATACCTGCTTGAAATAAATTATACAGTTGAAATAAAGTAAAGGTTTTAGAAAGAAGATTTTCTTCTTTTGAGCTATTTTAAAAAAATAAAAATAAGTAATCCAACCAAATCCCTATAGCTAGAGCATACAAGCTTCATACACTTGCACTCCCTTCCCAGTCTTAGTTTTGGTTAATTAGGTTTCTTTTAGACACAGACCTGCAAGTGAAAGTGCCTAAAGAAATGAAATTCATCTACCAAAACAAGTATGCTTAAAAAAACTAACACAAAATAAGAGACAGATATTATTTGCATCAGGTTTTTTTTAGTGTTTTGTCTAGAGTATATTTCATTTAAAGCTGTGATTCCGTAAGTGTTCCTGAAATAAGGAAATGCTTATTTAACTAAAAGTTTTAGGTTTAAGCTTTACACATATAAAACACCCACACATGTTGAAGTAAGTGCAAACTTCGCCAGAAAATTTATAAGCTTAAGTATTATTCTTATAACTACAGTTTTAGAAACTAGAAGGCACATATATGTGCTTTCAAACATACATGTGACAGGCTTTTCTGAAGTCCTTTCTGAAGGCTGCCAGAGCTAGAGTTAACATATGCCTGTGCTGCTGAAGTGAAGTCGAAGAATTTTGCTGCCATCTACCTTCCACCCTGGACCCCAGCTAATTAATGGATAAAAATCCAGCTAACAGATACATTCCTTCCCACAGCTGCCATTATAACCTAGCGTACCACAAGGGAGACGCTTAATTCTTTTCATTAAAAAAAGGCAAAATAGTCCCTTTCTAGTTCCAAATCCTAGCACATGCTAAGTTTTATTTTGCATTATCCCACTCATTTCAGAATTAAAAGACACCAAGAAAAAGGCATGCTTATACACAATACAAATGCCCCATAACTGTAATTGGACTAAACAGCTTTTGAATTCCAGGAAACTCATAAAACTGGACTGTATTTCTGGACTCTCAACAATGAACTATAAGAGTAAAGGCCAGCAGAAATCCATTTTTAATTCAAATCTGTAAGTCCACTAGTGTTACAGCTGTTACAGCACTGCTGTTTCAAATAAATTTTTGCTTCCTTTGAGGATACTTACCAAACTAAAAAAAGAGGAAAACAACCTCAGTGAGTTTTTTAAAGGATCAGACCTACTAGCATCCCCAAAGACAGAAAGGAGACTATTTGCATTCAGTTCCTATTAAGCAACAGTAACCCCAGAGGATAAATTATCAGTTCCCAAGCTACAGAAGAATAAAAAGCTTAGAGTTTACATGTCCATCAAGTATTCAGCCATAAGAGAGAAATCCACAGGAGAAGAGGGTTCATCAGCTCTATTGCTCACTTTAAAGCTAATCTGAATAGCTGGCTGACAGCAAATAGACACATCCATGCTTAAATACAGCTAGTCTGAAAAATGAAGAACATGGAGCTATCTAAAGATACATGTACTCATCAGTGCAGAAAGTGTTACTCTACCTCTTTTATTAGGCGAAGTAGTGAATTTTTAATAGCAGTTTCTTCTCTCACTTGGTTTTCAGTCAGCTTTATATAATCTCTACACCGATGGGGTTTGAGATCCATCACTGTGTAGAGCTTTCCTTGAATACTTTTAAACAACAGATCCAAAGCTCTTGGCAGAATACCGACATCATCTTCTGTCCCTGAAAGAACATACAAAAGAAAAATCCTAATTATTATGATGAACAAGGTATACAGATAAATGAAGACAGGAAAAGTAAGAAATCCCAAGGCATAGATGAGAAATTTGGAGGCAACTTAGAGCATGAATTAGTGGGGGTTTTGTATTCTCAAGGTAACAGAAATGCCATTTGAGTGTTTTAAGGGGTATTTGGCTTTCAGCAAGAGTTCATGCTCTACACCAATAACCAGTATAACATAAAACAAAAACTGCTGGAGTATTCTGCATAAGCTTAGCCTAGAGGGAAAACAAACAAAAAAACCCCCACAGTCAGCAGACATTTAATAAAGTTTTACAGTTTTTCAATTGTATTTCATGTGCTGCCTTTAGTCTCCTTCAAAGAAACAATCTTGAAACAAAATTCATAACTGATCTTCCAGCTGCCATCCTGTACTAATTCCACAGACCCTACAAAAAACTTCTAAAAGCCTTGTGAAGACTCACTCCTCTCCCTGTCCCAGACCTTTTTCTCAGAACATACTAATTTTTGCACCAGAACGACAAAAAGGAGTTAAATCAAAGCCTCAGTGCACACTTGCTCTTTCTGAAACAAAGTTTAAAAGGGCTCACTTTTTTGTATTCTCTAAGTTCTATAACCAGAAAAAAAGGGAGAGTGGAAACCAAATTATTGCCCTGGCTCAGGCTGATAAATTTCTCCTGCCCTTGAGACAGGACATGTAAGTTACAGCATTAGCTGTCTTGCCTAATTGAGAACTTACATAAAATGTGGCTGGTACTCAAATCGCAAGCTAGTAACCAAGGAACATATTATACCTAAGTACTGTGGCATTGCATGAGTTTCTCCTCATCTCCTCTCTAATAATTCTTTGTTTATTGCAATGCCATTTGTAATTCAACCTAACACAACGTAACAGTTGCTGGTGAACAACAAACAGTCCTAAAAATCTGCTCAATCTTTCACTTAAGTCCTTTGCCATTAACTGAATACAGGCTCCCATGTAATGCTAAAGTGGAATAGCAGAAGAGGAAATCACGGCACCCAGTACACAGCAGTCTGCCCTGCCAATTTTATTTAAGTCCTAAAAATATAATACCATGAAAAAGCTTTAAGTCTAAAGAGATACCAACCTAAAGTTCTTGAAAAACCACACAATAAATGCCAAACTAGTCAAGCATGGGGGAACTGTACACGTCAGGAATTTTTGGTTTTTGCTATTTACCTGTTATTTTAGGACAGAAAAGAGCATCCCATTATTGCCCCAGATAAATGATAACTGAAAGTACTGGCAGCAATTCAGAATTATAGAATTATAGTCCACCTAACTGATGATTGCTTAGAACATAACATCACTTCAATAAAGATCAGTTTCATATGGCACAGAACTTATTGTCCTTCTATTTCTTTGTGCAAAAGAAGCAGTATAGCATCCAGAATTGCCATTTGATTATAGAAAAAAAATTGTTTCCACATGAATTAAGTCACCTCATTTGTTACAATGCTTTGAAAAATAACTAAAGAATGACATCTTCTGACCAGAAAGGATATGGATCTTTAACAGAACAGAAACAGTGCATCAGAAGACATGGTCTCCTAGGACACTATTAAGCTCAAAAACTCAGCACAAGACAAAAAGACATGAAAGCAATCGAACATGATTCAAAACATTTATTCTCTGCCTATAATAATTGAAACAGACTCGAATGTTATTTCTTATTTGGGCATATAAGATGCATATAACCATTATAGTAATACTCTAGAAAATGCTAGTCTGGTGTAGAACAACTTACACACTTTTTGTATCCTCTTATAGAGAACGTTATTTTCCCAACTTCCCCTCATTCCTGACACACTAGATACTTGGAGGGAAAAAGAAAAGTCTCACAGACCTCTTTGAAATTACTACAGTCATATTGCTTTGTAAGGCGAAGTGTTGATGTCAACTCTGGCAGTGACTGTTGGCAGTTATGTTTGTTATGGAAAGAAACTTTCAAAGACTATTTACTAATACTCAAGGGAAGCCAGTGCATAGGGCCTACAGTTTAAATGAAGGAAGAAGTTACAATATTTCTGCTAGAAGCAATCCTCAATTAAAAACAAACAAAAAAAAAGGAAGTGTGTTCAAGGAGAACTTGTTTTTACTTATACCTTGGAAAGTGTAAGTTTTCCCAGCATTTGTAACACCATATGTGAAAACAAGACGATTATATCCATCTAAGAAATCTTGCACTGGTTCCTTCATGGTACCTTCAAAGAATTCTTCTTGTGTAGTTTCAGGTCCAAACACCTGTATATTACCAAGAAATAGTTACGCTTTGTTTAAGCAATCATTAGAGACTTTTAAAGAATCTTTTAAATTCTGTTTGTTTATAATCTTAAAGGCTACAAAGTTAAATAAAAAATACAGTTTGCTTAGTATTAAATAAATGTAAGTTAAACAACATATTTCAGGAATGAATTAAAAACTTTGAAAGACAACTCATTTACATGTGAAAAAGTGAACTTCTGTATCATCTGTCCAGCAGTTTTTTCACTTAGTCGATTCAAATAGTGGTGGGGGGGCTTCAGTATGATATTTGTTGAGTCTTCAAGCGAAACACAGTCCTATTAAAAGGAAAGACAAGTAATGCAGGTATGAAGAGAATATAAACAGCTCAGCTTATAGGGCAAAAGCAAATAAAAAAAACTCCACAAAACAAACAAAGTATTTTAAAACTAAATAAACATCATACCTGTGATCCATTTTCTCTTTCCAATGATGTAAATGGCCTAACACGCAGGCAAACTTGTATGTGTCCCTTTGAATCCAAACTGCTCCTCTTAAAAAAAAAAAAAAATTAAGCAAGTTAGAATTATCTTTGATAAGTAGCATGTTAAGGCAGTTTTAAACAGATTAATTGATAACATGGGAATCAAAAGTACTTCACTACATCAGTTTTTACAAGCACTTAGGCTCCTGCAGAAGTTAGCTGTAACAAAATTTTGCAGCACATGTATATACATGTTGTATTCAGACCAACTAGAGATCAAGAATGACACCTACAGAACGTTCTATGAACTGGCAATTAGGCTCATTCACACAAAAATGATACATCACTGCAGTGCCACAGAACTTAGTCTAATCCCAAGCATCTCTTCCAAATTTAAAACACACAAAAGATGCTTTTCATCACTTCTGTAAAATTCTGACTATTCCTATTGATGAAAGGACTAAGCTTATATTTTTAAAAATAAATATCCAAACAATTGAAACATTAAAGCTTTCTTACCTGGCTTGTGTCCGAGCTTGAAGAAACCAAAGAAAATACAGAGGAGAGATCTGTTTTAAGATCTTCCACACTTACTGGTCCTGATCTTGGAGATAGTTCAGTGCTAGAAATATAGGATGGTCTGTAAAGTTTCTCATTATTCAAAGTCGGTTCCATTCTGCAAGATAATATAACACAAAGCTTGAGAAGTCAAGTCAATTTGAAACTGATAATTGCAACTTATTTGAGGGGAAAGGTCTCTTCATCCTATTCTTAATTTACATAGCAAGTTTCTGGTAGGTGGGGAAGGGGTCTGCAGAAGTTTTTGCATCATGATGAATCAAGAACTGCCATTTATCTTTAAACAGAAAGTAACTGTTTACCAGGGAAAAGCTTCACACATATAGCACAAACTTGCTAAAAACCATGTCTGACAAGGAAGATATAATCTAAAACCTAATTGCATTGTTCCACATCAACTTCATCATACCATTATAGTGTTCATTTAGAATGTCATGGTTATCTCTTCAGAACCTGATAAATATTTAGTGTTATAAAGATAATACCATGTAGCTTAATTTTATTACAGATTAAGTTTAAAATAACTCACTGGGCAATTAATAGACTATGGCAGCAAGGGTCCAGCAATTAGACACCTACAACATGACTTACATTTTGAAGCTCTGAACACAATTCAGTGGTCTTCTAGTACTACATTCCTATGTCTAGGTTACAGCAAAACATGTAAATTGTTTCTCTAAATACTAATGGGGGAACATGCAGTGTTCATTAAAACAATGGATAGAGCAGGGCTGTTTCAAAAACCCCTTTGCTCAAGAACAGTGTTTGTTGCCTACCTATTATTAAGCAGTCCCATTTTCAATTCCTCCAGCAAAAAACCTGAGAGGTGTCTGCACTTCAGTGTCAAAATACTTAACAGCTCGGTCTTCCTAACTAGGCTGTAAAAGGCAGATGCAAACTCTAAGCAGCTAGACAAATGTCACCCAGCTGTAAATGAGGTAAAACTAAGCAACAGTGTTAACTTTGTTTCTCCTAATCCGCATTTTTATTTTATGTAGGCAAGTATATGAAAACCAGGAAAAACTTGGCCTGAAATGTCATCACAGTTTGAACAAAGACTGACTTGTGAATAAGCTACAGTTGGAAAGAAACTTACCTGTGCTATCACGACTTGGAAGTCTTATTCATCAGCTACACAAAGCCACGCTGCAAAACTCTTATCAGCCCTTTACAGGAAACATATTTGTTAGATAACTGACATTTTAATTGTTTTAAATACAAGCTTAAGGTGTGATTCGTCAAGATTATGGCCTCATTCTGTACCTTTTTACACAGGAGACAAAAGGCAAACATTAAGCTCTGTATACACAGCTGGAACTAGAAGTGTTTACATAGCCCAGCACTCAGAGCAGGGAAGTTCAACCCCTGGCAGAATGCAAAGTTCAAGGCGCGGACTATATGCCTGCCTCCACATTGTGTCACCCAGCACGGTAATGGCTTCAGATACTCGGGTGTAAACAATTATACTGCCTGGCTACACCCACTAAAAGGTACTTGTACACTGGGATATATTAATATAACTGCTAACAGTGGCAGTAGAATTTGGAGCTGCAGACACCCTAAAAGAAGGGCGCACAGCAGAAGTGTGGTCGCAGCAAACACACATAGCCAGGCAGCACAAGAAAAGGCAGGAAAAAGCTCCAAATCACACAATGAGGCTGGCAGATTATATGAAAACTAAAGTACCAGCCTTCACACCCCACAGGACCGCCGAAGCGTGCCCGGGGCCGCGACTGCAGCGGGGACAGGCCCTGGCGGG
>VXBX01009921.1:2543190-2560994 GCA_013400415.1 Scytalopus superciliaris
GGCGGGGGCTCGGGGCGCTGTGAGGGGGCTCTGACGGGCCGCGGGACACCCGAGACACTCGAGACACCGGCACCCTGGACAGCCGGTATCACCGACATCATCATCATCATCGGCATCAGCGGCAGCAGCACCTGGGTTGCCACGGGAAGGCGCCCCACCCCTGCCCTGCCCTGCCCTGCCTGCAGTGCCCGGGCTCGGCAGAAGGACGCGTGTAAGTTCCAGCTCGTCAGCACTCGGGTGGGCACAGCGGTGCTGTTCTCACAGGCGCTTTGCTGTTTGTAAACGGGATGATCGCTGTTTGTATCAGAGCAGGGACCGGCTGAATTGGGGAAACCCCGGGAGTGAGTTCAGGGTGTGCTTGTGCCTTACCCCGCCTTGCAGTGCTGTGCAAAACTCTTAGTAAGGTGCCTTTGTTTAAAACCGTGCCCAGGTAGAAATTGTTGCTGGGTGGCAGGTTTGCGTGATGGGCGTTTAATTTCGTAACTAGCAATGAGATAAATCCTTCGGCTTTATTTTCAAACCAGTGTCACAATGTTAATCAGATCATTGTTTTCTAGACTGTCAAGAGTGTGGGAATGTACAGGGTTTGGTAACACAAATCAGCATGAGTCTTTCTTTAGTATCAAACAGAAATTCTTTGAACTATAATAAGGAATGTCTGCCTGTTTTAGATTGAAATAAAAGGACAAGTAACTTGAAAGGAGTCAGTATCTGCGAGAACAGAACGTTTGTTTTTCATTTGAAGAAAAGAATGCCATCGAGAGCAAGCAGTTCTCTAAAGGGATAGTCCTACATGGATCCTGTAGCAGCTGCCTTGAGGAGGTTGTCTTTAGGATTAAATCCTACCTTTCTTTGAACAGAGGCTATATCATACCAGTAAAGGATGTATACTCGATTTCAGTTTGGATGTAGGCCACGTTGCAAGAGTTGATCTGCTTTAACAGCAGAAATGCAATGTTGAATTTGAAATTGTTTGCAAGCAAAACTGGTAAGTTCTTGAAGTCATTCTTTAAGTCTTAGACTAACTTTTTTAGAAGTATCTTGGTTTCTATCCTAAACAGAATTAAAACTACTGAACTTACTTAATGCCAAGCCAACCTTTTCATACCGGAAGGGGACTGAGAATGACTTTGAAAGAATGGAGAAAAATTAGCTCCTGGTGTCAAACCTGGCAGTTGTTCTCATCTGCTTGTTGGAAAGGAAAACTGAAGCTCTTCTTGGAATATTTTATAAGAGGTATTCCTAAAAAGGTTGGATTCTGTGTTCTGCAGAAAATTATTCTTGCTAAGTTGGAGCATTACAAAGCTCATGGTACAGGCAATATTTTGATTTTGTTTGAATATTAGATTTTTGAAACTGTTTTTATAATACTGCATGGTTTTTTTTATTTTAATTTAAACTAGTATCTCAAAGGACTACTGTCAGCATACTGAAAGAGCAAACCAAACCCTAATCTAACATGTGTTCCTAGCCTCACACAAACCATGATAAAGAAAACATTAGGTCAGCATAACCGATCCAGCCTACTTTGGAGTGGGAGATGAGGCAACTTTATCTATATAAATAAGTTTTATGGCTTTCTACCCATATATTCTCCTTAAAGTGGTTTGTGCAAGGACAGCTAGTTGCAACAAAAGTATCTGCTGCCAAAACAGCATTCAGAAACTCATTCACCTCTGAAATTTGATTACGTGCCTTTTTAAATTCTCTATAACTTGTGTAGAACGTTGCCACTCCCAAGGAGAAAAGATTTTTGTAAATGATTTGTTACTATTACCCCTAGAAAGTTGTTCCTTTTATTTGGGATAGGATTTAGAAATTGTGGATAGTCTACTCATCTGAGTGATGAGATGATGCCCTATGAGACAGCGTTTCTCAGCATGCTTTTACATCACTGTCAGAAGTAATTAGAGACATGGTCAACACTGCCCAGCATCCTTCAGCACATCTGAGAAGCAGCCAAACCAGAACTGGCTTCAGTTTCTTTGTACTCAACTTACCTTCCCCAGGGAATTAACAAAGTACTTAAGTTTTCCCTCAGCACTCTTGATTCTGCTGTGGTTGCCCATGCCCTGACAGCACTGCCTTCCCACCCTGGGTGCAGGCCAAGTCCTTCTGCAGGGTTCCTTTGGGGCCAACTAGCAAGAACACTCCTGTTCCTTGTCAGAGATGTCTTGGAGGAAAATAGTGCATTATGTAATCCTCCTGGTAGTCTGCCATGCCAGCCCCTTATAATCCATATCTTTCTGGACAGTTTGTGTTATTTATTCTGTTATTTACATGGTCTGGTGGGTGCATTTCACATTTCCTTTAATTTGATCCTGTACCCTCACTGTCCCACTCCCATCAGTTGCCTTCAGGTGACCCTATTTCTAATGCACATACAGCTGATTTTATGAACTCCTGACTTCACAGGCTGTTCATTCACTTACTTTTCTTTATGTTTTCTTTTATCATCTCTTTTAAGCAAAGAGCTACTTCTTCAGTTTCACAGGAAGCTTTGCCCCAGGGACAGGTGGTGGCTTTGAGGCAGGGAGATCTCAGTGGTGCTGGGCAGAGAAGAGCAGTTGGCCAGACCATCGGGCCCTTTCCCTGAAGGAGGCGGGAACTTTCCATCCTCAGCTTGCAAAGGCTGCCACTGTTTCGTGACTAATTTGGTTAACTGAGTAACTGTGGGATTTTGGGTGGGGTAGGAGGTAACCTTCACTGGAAGGAGCTTGCAGATGGTTGTGAGGCTACTCCACTAAGGTGCTCTGGGAACATAAAATACAGTTTGGAAAATGAATCATAGACTCACTGGCAAAGAGGGGACTTAAGGAGCATATGCTAGTATGAGAGAGCCAGCCAGGAGTCTGGGAAGGAAGGAGGGGATCATTGATGGGGAGTAGGAGGCAAGTTGTAGCACCTAGTGCTGGACTCGGGTCAGTGCTTGGCCTCTAGATGTTTCCCAGGGCTCACTGCTCCAGCAAGGAAGGTGATGGGGATACCTGTGCTCTGTGGTCATGGCTGTTTGAAAAACCATTCACTGAGGAGACAGGAAGCTCACAAGTGGAGACATGTTTGTGTTAAGAAAGCTTGTTCAGGTACTGCCATGTATGTTCTTCTCTTAGATGCACTGAAGCCACCTGGTCCCATGACAGTGTTTTGTGTAATGAAAACATGCTACCTGTGCTCAATATACCATTTTTAAATCTTTATAGCTTCATGTGAAAACCTGTGAATGTCAAACATAGTATTACTCCTTCAACAAGAGCTGTATTGTATTACATAGGAGAAGATGTGAAATATATTTTCTGAAATGTATTTCTTTCAGTTTGTGTAATTCCAGACTTTGGAAAGAGTGCAACTGAGACAAAAGGCTATTGCTGTTTCTCCCCCCCAACCCTCTTGTATGCTTTCTGTTCCTCCTTGAATTATTGTGTAATTCTCTGATGACTAGAGATCATTTTAAGCTGTAACCAACCTTTTAATCTTGGAATTAAACCAAAAAATTTCAAAATCAATTATTCTCTGTAATGTGTTAATGTAAGTAGTCACCATTTTAAAGGTCAGGTCTAGCATTTTGAAATCAGAACCATCTACCACTCAACAACAGGCATAAAACATACCTGAAGACATCATTGTGTGTCTTGGATCATTATGGTTGCCCAGAATTTGAGTGTACTTAGGTTGTCATGTTATTTTAGTTTGAAAAGCTTTCATAAGCATGTAGAACCAAGTGCTTCATGGTGATAGTATTCTACACTGGCTCTAGCAACTAGGGCAAGGGAATGGCTTGAATATTCTGAGGAATTAGAAATGCAGTTAATTTTTTTTAAGTATTAGTGTGCTGTATATTTTTGCCACCCACCCATCCATATGAACAGGAAGCTTTTCAAGCCAGGATCATTAAGGCCTTCCATTAGAGCGGTTGTACTTGGGTTTTCCTAATATAGAGGGATTCTTAACCACAGAGGGGCTTTTTAACATGATCACAGCAAAAATGATAATGAAGTATGTTTCTTAAATGTTTCTGTGAGTCACCTAACTCATTTGAAAATGCCAGTTCTTTATAGGCCATGAAGTTGTATAATAATTGAGAAATATTTTATGTATGTATGTGTGTATATATTTATATATTTTTACTACCAAAGAAGACCAAAGCTTGCTAACTAATAAATAAATAAATAAAATCTCCTTTGTTTTTCTTTCTGCCTTT
This sequence comes from Scytalopus superciliaris, assembly GCA_013400415.1. Classification (NCBI taxonomy): domain Eukaryota; kingdom Metazoa; phylum Chordata; class Aves; order Passeriformes; family Rhinocryptidae; genus Scytalopus; species Scytalopus superciliaris. The sequence continues at coordinate 2,547,389 of VXBX01009921.1, forward strand.
TCTAGTGTCTTTCTGTAACTCTGGCAACAGATGCTGTAAGACCACTAGTGATGGTTAAGTATTTTGCTTCTTTATTGTTGAAAGGAACCAAAACATTTAGATGTGAATCATCAAAACAACACAATATCATATTAGTCAATGTAACAGCAATAAAGGCCTCCATTGGAGAAAATGGTAACTGTTTTCACATAGTGACACAAGTACTTGTCCTGTAAATGTATCAGCTGTTTGTCTGACTCATTAATAGTCGTATAATGAATAGTGTAGTTAGGTGTTTGAGATGTGTATGTTTAATAGTAAAACTATTGTTGATATAATAATACATGAATAATATAATTAATAAAATATACAGTCAAAGGCTTTATTCTGTGAAAGTATTTTTATAAGAAAAAATGACTACTCCTAAACTGTGTGCTGTGTAGTTTTTAAGAACAAGTCTGCATAGATGGCTTTTCCATGGAACTGCGTGCTCAGTGTAGTCTGTAGGACATTGGTGTTGTGTCCCAAAAAATGAATTCCATCCCAACCAGACACAGCTGGGGTCAAAACCCAAAGGGTTGTGACTCTGCCACGTCCTGTAAATGAGATATTTTTGAGTTATTGGTAATAAGAAATTTAGAAATCATGACAGAGAATCCATGAGCAGGAAGACTGATGGCTGTTATTGAATAGTTGTGTAAAATTCTTCCCTCCTAGTCAACATTATACTGATGTCCCAGGGCATACTGTTAGAAATGGCTCTACAGGTGGAATACTAAATTGAATCCTATACTTAAAGAAGTCAGAATGAGTTTTGCCTCAGTTTTCACATAGTCTGGATCTTGCATTGTAGTTTTCCTATCAATTTCAAGTCTTTATATCCTTTGGTCATCAAAATGGAGTAGTATTGTTGATACAGAAGATACAGGCCAGAAACACTTTCTACTTCAGGAAAGGTTTTTTGTATGTTGCTTATATTTCGTGAACAATATTTGAACTGTGCATCCAAATTTTTTTTGTTCCCTGAAATGCTTCCCCTTCTTCCTTCTTTTTTTTATTTCTAAAGATGTGCCTAAGTTCTGCAAATGTTTGCGTAATGTCTGAGACTAGACCTGTTGCCATTCTTTTCTATACATGATGTTAACTATTTTCTTTACAGACAGTGTGTTAGCTCCAGCTCAAGGGCTGGAGATACATTCCAAATCTTATTAGTAAAATTATATTTCTCTCCATGTGTTACTGATTCTTTCTCAATCATCCACAGAGCTGTATAAATACCAATGTGGGTAACCATAATTTAAAGGTAAAATCTCAGGGTTGACTTTCCCTGAAGTGAAACATATGTTTGAGTTTTATTTCAGTTGAGGTTTCAGAAGTTTTATTTCAGTTCCAAGCTGCTTATAGAAATTCTTCATGGTGTAAGAAATTCAAGCTTTAATCCTTAGGATTATTTTTTAAGAGGAATTTTTTTGTTTTGGTTTTTTTAGTGTTATGTGAAGTACAGGTTCTAAATAGCTGCCCCCAGAACAGCCCCAGAAAATTTTACCAAAGACATTCTGTTAAAACTTACATTCTCAACCCTTGTTCTGTCATCTTACTAAAAACTTTACAAGATAAACAAATTGAAATATGAAGTCAATACACATTTAGAGTAATGCAATTTTTAAATAGGGAAATTGGCCAAAACCCCAACATATATATAAGACCTGTGAGATATATAGCTGATAGCTGAAGAAACTGAAAGATTTCCATTAAAGAAGTGGGGATGTGTGTACATACATATGTAAGTTCTGTGTAGAAGCCAAAACACAGGACACTTCTGTGTCTGAAAAATACAAGGTGCCTCAAAAAGATGTGGGTCAAGAGCAAGAAACTTACTGCTTAAATAACATGGGCTAAATCCAAGGAGCAGATTATGTTACACTGTAGCCATTACAGTATTTCAGTGTAGTATTTCTCATCTTCCTGGCTCTGACACCCAAGACAGAGCTTCTTTTATTCTTGCCAAGTGTCAACTGTCTGTCTTGACCTCAGAAACCAGTGCTGTTCTCTGACATTATGTACCCTTCCTTGGAATGTCATTATGGCTTTGGGCACTCAGGGCTTCTGCTCTAACTCACGTGAAGGTGTGATTGGAGTAGTATAGTCACATCACTGACCTTCCAGTGTTTTAACTTGAGCTTCCTGTACAGCCAGTAGTGAGAAATGCTCAGAATTGATTCAGGCCTAAGTTAAATTCTTGTTCTGGAGGTACACTTGTGCTACATGGTACAGCTAAGCAGTTTAATTGGAACCCAAGTTATGCTCTGGAGGAACCTTGCTTTCTTCACTAGCCTCTTAGTTTAGATATCAAAACTAATGTCTAGTTTGGCGTAACATGGTTATCCTACAGCACAATAAAAGGGCAAGGAATGAACATTTAGAAAACAAATTCCTTAACCAGTGACTTGCCTTTAAAGGACTTGAAAATACTGGTTATTTGACAATAGCAAATGGCCCAGGACATTGCTGTTTTGGTGTGAGCTCATCTTTTTTTCTTTTTTTTTTTTAAAGCTTATATTTTACTGTATTACAGGCTGAGCATTGCCCATCCTGCAAGAAAAACAGAAGGCAGAGAGCTTCTAACATGCTAGACATCTGTCCTGCATAGAACAAGGTCATACTCCTGAAAAGAATAGCCTGTATTTGTGCCATGCTATTGGACAACAGTGCTCCTTGCAGTCCTTGAAGAGAAACAGTCTTCTTCACTCAAAATGGACCAGCAGGTGAAATATGATGAAAACTCATGAAGTCTCAGTTGCTTTTCAAAGGGTGGATTAAGGAGCAGCTAATTTTCATTTAACACATTCTTATGCCATTACTTTCAGCCAAATTGGCAAGTAGATCTATGTGGCCAAAGAGATGCTGGGACAGCAGAAGAGCAGGCCGAAATGCTTGTGGGACAGAAAGACAGGACTGCTTCTCTTGTGTTAGGCAGTCTTACATTGGCTAAATTGTTTGTGAAATTGCACCTTTGGCAGTTCTTCAGCAAAGACTCAAATATGCAGATGACTGCCTGGATTGCAGCCTTTGGGCATAACCAGACTTGCAGAGTTAGAGAGTATTTCCAAAGGTAGTTCAACATTTTGTTCTCAATTTGATGCTGCCCTGCCTGATGTTGTCACAACATGCTAGAGCCAAGGATAAAGCAGAATTATGAAACAGGGAGGCTTCCTTTCTGAAGCTTTGCTCACAGCTGAAATCTGAAGAAACTGGAAGATTTCCACTGCAATGATGAGTGTTACTAAATACTGGCTGATCTGACCCTTTGTAGTCAGAATAAACCCCATCTTACAAAAACTGAGATGTTATCAGCAAAATTTCATTTTTACTAATTCAGTTTTTTGCATCTGAATTTTCCTGTCTTATTTCAACAAATTATAGGATCTGACTGCAGATTTACTCAGGTGCTTTTGTACAGTGTTGCCAAGTAATGCCATCCTGCCACATTTCATCATATATGTGGGTGCGCTGAAAAATACACACAGTTATAAACCACTGTAAGATCTTTCTGAGTGACTTGCATTATAAAGAGAAGATAATTATTCCAACATTTAATCCAGATTTTCCATATAAAGCACATTTTGGCATTGTGAAAAGAACCAAAACATTTAACAATTTTGGGATAAGAGATGAGTCCTTTTTATTTTTAAGGACAATATTAATGTAAAGTTAGAAATGAGTCATTCTCTAACTAATTTCTTACTTGGTGACTCATGCTCTTGGCATAATTATCCAAGACAAGTGACTCAGAAATAGATGCTATGGTTTTATGGCTGTTGCTCTTTCAACTAAGCATGAGGTTTGATTTTAGGTATAACCAATGTAGCTATACCCTGGAAATTATGCCACAGTGCTGCTTGAGGATGTATTACATTTGCAAATTTCTTTAATCTGATGTTTTGTTTTCAGTTTTAGGTCAATGGTATAGCTAGCTTGTGGGTGTCTAAAGCAGACATGGCCACCAAGAGTCTCAGCAGTGTACTTGGGCCAGGAAAATCTAATGTGGTATGTATTTCTTTCCATCCAGGAATGGTGATTTCTTAAAGCCTCATCACATGAGCATTCCTTTGAATAAACTTTTGAACTCAGAATTTTTAATAAATTGTTTGATGAATGCTGTTGAGAACATTGATAGTGGAATGATGGGAAGATTCATGCCATATTTGCTTGGGATGGATATGGTACCATGTTGTTGCCTATAACACTCTGTTTTGTTTCTTTGTCTTTCCCTGCCCTCCCTACTCCTCCTTGGCTGCAGTTTGTAAGGTATATCACAGTGCAGGTCTGATCTGATGAAACCACAACTAATGCTGATGCCTGCCTGTGAAGAGAAGAGAACCCAGACTATAAACTTGGGATTTCTGGCCTCTTATTAGGTAAGTCTGTTACTCATCTTCCCCTTTCTCCCTCCTCAGTTGCCTTTGCTCCTCTTCTTCCTCTCTATCATCAACTCATATTGAAGTTCAGGGTCACTGCTTACTGGGAACCCAGTTTCATTTGGCTATACATACACTCTTCCCTAAAGAAGTCATGTTACCTCCATGTTGGGTGTGCATCATACAGTGAGAATATGAAACACAATTTTATTGTAATAGTTCTGAATGATTTTCAGGTGAAGCAATGAAAAGGAAAGTCTCTTTCAGTGAGATGTTCATGTTTCACAACTACAAGTTTTAAATTCAGAACTTAAATTTACAGTAACATTAGAAATCAATCATGTTCATTGCAGATACCTATACAGGCTTATTCTTAAAAAGTAGGCTATTTGGTAATATAGCTGAAATTATTCCTGTACTGAGACAGGAGAATGTCTTAGCAAAGCTGTGTTGTAGAGTAGTTTGTAATCTCTTTATTTTGTTCAGTTTTAAATATAACAAACAACAGACGAAATAACTATTGACGTAGAGAATAACACAAATCATGTCAAACAAGGACTTCAAACACTGTGCCTTGCGGTCAGTTACCTGTGTGCTTGGAACTTTGATCACACTGGTATAATGGCCAGATGACATAACTTGTGTGGATGTACAAGCAAAGATAAATAGGCAGCTCCTCACTGAATTTTACAGGCAGAATAGCAAAACGCCAGTAAAGTGAAAATGTGTGTTTCTCATGGGCTCAAGGAACTTCAGCAAAGGAAGATAATACTGATTAATTAATTTGCTGAAACGGCAAGCAAGGGGATTTATTTGTTTATTTGTTTCATTTCCTTTTAAACGTAAATGGATCCCGTTTTCAATAAGCAGCATGAAAGAGGAGTCTGTCCAGGGCCCTGCCATATCAAATGGAAGGCAGCTTGTTCTCTGTCGGATGAAATGTAAGTTCAACTGCTAAATGGGCCTAGCTACAGCACTGCCAGATTAATAGCCAAATTTGCTGAGAATACAGCTTCTGGGGAACTGAAGCTGTTTCTTAAATCTATGAGAAAAATGGGAGCTTCTTTAAGAAAATTAAGATAGACTTATGTTTGAAAAACATTAGAATTTCAGATTTCCATTTCAGCACTGACCCTGCCTAGGCAAATGGGTTAAAAAGCTGCAAATGACTCTGAAACTCTGCTGCTAAATTTTCCAGTTGAGGGGCATGGGTATTTTAATTTTTGTTTTGGGTCAAACTGATCTGAATACAGATGTCAGTTTGAAGGTGAGACCTGTCTGCAGGTCCTTTCTCAGCTCTCACTACTTTTTGTTTTATCGTTGTTGATTTTGTTTCTTTAAATGGGAGGTGAGAAGAGCAGTTATTTGCACTTTGTGAAGGGTCTGAAGATCTGTGGGTACAGGGCACTTTGTAGTTGCAAAATCTTTAAATTCAGAGCTGTATTATGTCAACTCCCTTTTTCCTTATATCAGTCTGTGCTGTGACTGAGGTCAATCTGCTTATAATCAAATCTAAACTTGGTGATTAAGGGTGGAGAACTGTGGGATTTTTGTTTTAATCACAGACTTTTTAGTTCACTGAAATTAGGGTTCCAGCCTGATTTCTCTCTGCAGGAAAGATATACATGGAGGTTTTTTTGTTTTGTTCCTTTTTTGGGTTTTTTTGTTAATGTGTTCACTGATTGTTTGTCTTTGCTGTATGTTTATATAACACATATATATCTTTTGATGTTCTGGGAGGAAAACTGTCAGTTGAAAGGAGGTAATAAATCAGACAACTTTTTTTGGTTTAGGATTTTAGGTCATATGTATCAATTTCAGCTTATATCAGATTGCAGTTGTGCCTGTGAATGGAGGCTAATGTCATATTATTTGTGGGGATTCTGTTATTTGCAGTCTGTGACCAGTGATGCCTCATAACCACTGCTTCAGTATTTTCCTTGTATCTTTTGTACCTTATTCTGATGGGGTAGCTGTACCTTCCTGATTTTCATGCTTGTTCTGCTTGTTATCTTTTCTTTCTTTTTGGAGGGAGGGGAGGTTGGTGGTTTTTGTTTATTTGTGTGTTAGGTTTGGGGGTTTTTCTTTGGTTGTTTTTTTGTTTGTTGTTGGTCTGTTTTCCCTTTTCTTTCTAATAGGAATATCACCTTTTGTATATTAAGTAAATTTTATAAATGGAAAGAGACTAAGTCAGTTAGTGCTTACTACTTTTAGAGTAGTCAGGCAAAAAGTATGAGAGATAGATGTCTTAGCTGTATTGGTTTTGTTTTCAGTGGATGTACAAGGGTTTTCTAAACAAAAAAAAAGTCTCTGTCTCCTGTTTTACAGGAGATACACAATGCTTTTGTTTTTTCATTCCATGTGGACATCACTGGCACCAAAAAAACCTGTAGCTTCTTTATCTGACTTCCATGTGAAAATTAAAGATAAATACAACAAATTTGGTTAGCAGTGTTTGTGAGATCAAAGAGTGATTTACCATTTTGGGTTGAAAAGAACAATAAATGTGTATAATTAGGATTTTATATGTGAGTGCCAAAGTAATGTCTCAGTGTGTTCTGCCATATATTACAAGATAATACAAAATCTTTTGTGCTCCATGGCACTTGGTGTATATGTTTCTTAGATCTGTTCAGGTTAATAATTGATTCAAAGAACTGATTTTGATGACCCACATAGTATCTTTGGGTCTTAAATTCCCATTAGACAAAGCGTGTGTTTCTATTAGATATGTTTTATAACAAGAAAACAAATATTTCAGTGGTGCTGAGAACCCTGCAGTGAAATAAAAGTTGCTCCTCTGCAGGAGAGACCCTGAAAGTTATTTTCTATTGTAGGGGTTTTTTTTCACAATGTATTTAATAAAAAGACAGAAGTCTATGATTATAGTTCTGGTATTCTTTTTTTGTGTGTACATAGTTTGTATTGATCTCATGAAAACCTGAAAGCTCTAAATTGGCCTCTTGAACTAAACAAAGTGCATTGCACAGAGCAAACTATTCACTGTTTGAAAGGTCACTAATTCCAGAAATATTCAGAAGATATAACTATGGCAAGCCTACTCAGTTTTTTTTTATAGTGATGAACAGTATTGCTCAATCAGTGAGTTGTGAACTTGAATGTTTTCCAATTACATTTTGTATATTTAAGTTTGATAGTTAAAGATTAGCAGCAATACACTGAGCCAAATACTTAGGTACAAGATAGATTTGATGGGGACAAAGGAGAGTGTATTTGAAATGAACTTTTTAGCTTTTTTACACACCTAATACGTTGAATCCATTTCCTGTTTCTTTTCTTTTTTAAAAAGCTCTTTGCAGAATAGAAACTATGGCATGAGAAAAAAAAAGGACTATTTGCCTCCAAAACCTACTTTATCTTTACAGTCTGGTATTTCTAAGAAATAATCAAGGACTAGATTTTAAATGTTACTAGTGTTAGGAGTTTTATTTGAAATGTCTGAACTAAAGTGTTTTGTATCCTATAAAAGAAGAGCACCGATAGCCCTGCCAGGGATCAGTGAAAGTTGTAGAGAGTAAGTGTAAATTAACGTAATTGTGTAGTTGGTCATAGAAACAGATACTGGCAGGAGAGACTTTAGAGAGAAAAGGTTATCACTGCTTTGTGACTGCTGCATGCTTTTTTTCAGTTGGGATGAAAGACAGCAACCACAATCTCTAACCTCATCTGAGAACTGCCAGAGGATACCTGTAGAAACCACTTGGACTGCTGCAAAGTCTCTCCACAGGGATGGGCAGGATGGTAAGACCAGACTACTTATGTATTCTTCTGACTACTATTCCCTAGTCTTGCTATTGTTAGTTGTGTAAATCATGTCTACAACACAGGTAGATAGTGATCAGACAAGGGGGAAAAAGCTTTAAACTAAGAGAGAAGAGAGAAGGTGACTTTAGAAAGCAATTCTCTACTCAGAGGATGGCGAGGCACTGTAACAGGTTGCCCAGAGAAGTTGTGGATGTCCCATTCCTGGGAATGTTCGAGGCCAGATTGAATGGGGCCCTGAGGAACCTGATCTGATGGGTGGCATCCTTGTACATGGCAGGGGCATTGAAACTAGATGGTCTTTAAGTACCCTCCAACCTAAACCATTCTTTCATTCTGTGTCCTAATCCAGAAGCATTCCATGTAGCATTCATACTGCCTTGCCTGGACACCAAGCTTGGTGCTTGGGCTGGGAGATCTGTGCCATACTTTTCATCAGTGAAGGAAAAGAACATTCCCCGTAAAGGCTGTTCAGATTGCCAAAACAAAATTCCTGCTTAGACAGAGTGCCTTTCTCCATGTTTCTGTCCCTTGGTGAAAGTGAGGGGGAGATGAGCTTCAGCTCTGTGCAGGGCTTTTCTTCATAACATCAGCAGGTTTTCTGTAAATGTCACAGAAGGCATAAATGAAAGGAGCCTGCATTAGTAGGTGGGTGGGAACGGAAGGAACTGATGATCTCAGTATAATCTTCCTTGGCCTCAACCTGACAAAGATTTAGGCATGTTACTAAATTTATGCCCTTCATTTTCTCTGTCATCTGCAACTAGTGTCCCCTCTCAGATGTCTTAGTATTTGGGAAAAGCAGAATTCTCATGTTAGCTAGCAGTTGGCTTTTGGCTTTCCTGGGATCACACCAATACTACTGGAGGCCTTTGGGTCCCTTTTGTCATTGCATTTTCCAGATAAGAATTTTACACAGTTTTAGAGCTGTTTTTTTTTCCCATTTGATTTACACATCTATCACCTGTCATTATGTAGGTATGTTTGACTTGGTCTTCTAGCCCTGCAATTTAGGAGAAAAAGAACTTGAAAAAAGCATGTCTACCAAAGGTCCTGCATACACCAAAACAGTTTGGGTGTTTTTTCCCAGTTCTGAAAAGAAGGAAGAAGTTACAGACACCTAGACTTGGTGCTTTCCATTTGATAAGTGTGATATGTGAATATAGCTAAAACAAATCAACAGTATCTGATTTTTTGCAAGGAATGTTCTTAAGACTTTATGTTAATTTATTATGCTGTACTGCATTTGCTTTATTTTCAAAGAGAAAAAATTAAATAAGAACTAGCATGACTGTCCTGCACTGCAGAAACAGGATAAATATGGAAATAATACAAGTAGAATATAAACAGGAATGGCGAAGTGCCAACAACCCCTTGAACATAAATCTGCAGGCAGATATACCACAAGTCTGTTTCATTACGCTGTTTGCATTGCATAATACACTTTGTGTGGTTTGAGGAGATATGTACATGCATCTCATTACCACTGCTCTCCAAAATATGCATAAAGCTTTATAGCCAACTGGCTTTGAATCAGAATAATACCAGTGGTGCTTTGTAAGAATTTTTTTTGTTTTGTTCTTGTGTAACAGATTTACATGTGGACTGCACCTGTTTGATGCTTATTTTAGCTTAGCCTTAGACCAAGGATATGGAAGCCCCATGGAATGAGGGAGAAGTAGGTAATCCTCATAGGTTCCTAAAAAATTTCAGGCCAGGTTGCCTGATGATAACATACCTGAAAGGGTGGGGTGTTTTGTTGGCTTTTTGTTTGGGTTTTTTTAAGTTCCACTGGTTTTGAAATTTAAGACTAGACCACAGAACTTTTGATCCCATAGCCAAGGATCTGAACTGCAAGGTAGTCAGTAGTTTGCTGAAACTGACTCAGAGAGTTAGAGAATGGCAGCCTTGCCCTTTAGGTTTATAAATAAATAATAAGAGGTGATAGAAAGCTGAGTGTCTGAAGCACAGGCAGGTATGAAGTAGTCCATGAAGTGTTTTCTGTGCAAATGTGTTATATGCACTGAGTCAGTGTAGCAGATTTGTTCACTGTTTTGAGTCCATTTGTATCCTGGATTCTTCAGCATACGTGTAGTTCTTTCCCCACCAGATTGCTGGTTTATAGTGAAATATATGGGAAAATATTTTAAAATAAACCAGTAGTTTCCACCTACTCCAGTTCAGAAAGAAAGACAGAAATACTGAGTAAATGTTAATTTTGAAAGCACTGGAATCGTCCTTGATTTTATTTGTCAGTATTGTACCTAGAGTCTATCTGGATTGTTGTCTTGCAAATTAGACCAAAAACTGAACTGGCAAACAGGGTTTGTTTAGAAAGTTAGGGTAAAAGAAAGAGGAAAAATTTACTTTGGTTGCACCACAGTGTTAGAAACTGAACATGTAATACATGCCATGACTTGACATGTGTTTCACTTAGTTCTGGATTCACAGCAACTGAAATTTATATAAAGTATACTGAATGTGTATATATAGTATGAGGGCAAGGGAGTGCAGTACCTCTTGAAAACAATACCTGCTTTCAACCAGTTGTGCCATGATGTGTTGTTTCATAAATAATATCAGAAAACCCAGCAGCCTCTGACAGCTGAACCAACTGCTCAGGACAGTTTATTGCTTCTTTTTGTCCTGTTTTGAGGATGTAACATTGTTACTTCTGTCATATTTCCTCTGGCTTATGTTTTTTATGATGTTCTAGATTTTCAAATACTAAGTATAATGTGAGATCTTCACATCACCAGTCTAGCTCTGTGCAGAATATTGGAAGAGCAAAGGCTGTCTACATCACTACATCAGGCAGTGAGTTCATAAAAGTGGGTGCTGTGGTTCTACCTGTGGCTCACAGCTGGTGCAAATTAGGCTGAACAATTTATTTGCTCCAGGTTTCAACTTAATTCAAAAGTCTCAGGCCTTTTCCCCCGACTGCCAAATGGATTGCACTGTAATTTGCCTGTGCCCAAAATAAGCAATGCTATATACACCTAAGGACATGACATTCTTTAATTTTAAACCCTTACAGATAATGCATTAAACCTACTCTGATTTTATTCTCTTTGTTTTGGTTTACAATACAGAAGAATTGTGAAATCAAAACCGAAGGGGGTTTGTAAAAGTTTTCTAAAGGCTTTTTCCAAAATTAAACAAGTATAAACAAAAATAATGTGAAAAAGGTGATATTTTAGAGTGCAGAAATCAGCTCATGTGATATAAGTACAAGAGGGAAATTGTTTTGATAAAGCAGCACCTTGTTTTGAAACAATCTTTCCATAATGCAAAAGGTTTGCAAAGTGTTTATATCCATTCCTGCTGGAGTGCTTACACGATCAGGGAAACTTGCACACTTAGAAATTAACCTGTCCCTATACACAGAGCCTGTCATTTGGCTTGGACAGTCTTTAATATTTCACCATTTGGATATTTCCTCCAGCATTATCTGAGGTGCCATTTATTGTTGTTATATGCCATGGTCTATACTGCCCCTGAACTTGTCAGTGATTTGGATCATATCCTAACAGTATTTCCTGACCTACTTCTATTCAGCACAGTCCAGTCCACTTCTATCTCGGGCATAATTGTGCAATATTTACAGCAAAGTATTAGGGAAATACATAATTAGAAATAAAACACTGGAAAGAACCTCAACAAGGTGCCCTCTCTCTGCTGCAAGTCTGGATCAACTTTGCCTAGACTGTTCCTCACAGATACTTAACTTTTCCTAAATACTTGCCAGCAATGGGCAGTTGAGTTTTCCAGTGCAGTCTGATGCTTGTCTAACTTTATGCTATGAAAAGTCTGCCTCCAGTGTAAAGTGAATTTCCCTTACTGCAGTTACCACTTTTGAATTTTCTTGTTTCTCAGCAACTGTGATATATTTCCTTTGCTGCTACCTGTTCCAGAAGTGAATACCCCTTCAAATCTTTAATTTCACAGACTAAACCTCAATGTTTTTATTTAATCTGTTCTTAGTTATTCCAGAAGTTTTTTTGAAGCCTAAAATTGGGCACAGTACTTGAAACAGGTACAGTATTCCACTGCAGAGTCAATAGAAGGACTGCTCTCCTACCACAAGGAAATTTGAGTGTGCAATGAAAGGTGCACCAGATTTTGTTGAAGTAAGGCAAAAAGTTGCCACTCTTCAGGTGAGATACAGTAATTGCTCAAGTGTCTGCTCCCAGCAATTGTGGGGATGATCCCATGTTCTGCATCGGGCTGGCTGTATGTGCAGTCAGTTTCTGTGTCAGGGACGGAGAAGGGGACAACTATTACCAGCTGGGGACAGTAGCAACGAGGATTCCTCATGCCCTGAGTAAAGGTCATAAAGTGTACACAGCCAGCTGCCTAGAACTGCCAACAATTGGCACGAAGGTTTGTGCCAGCGTAGACCTTCTGCTTTGTAGTTTAATCATAATTAGTTCACTTAGAGAGTTCTCAGAGAATTACAGCTCCTTCTAGCAGTAAATGTGCCTAGCCAGTCTTCCTTCCTACCCTCTTCGGTCCAATTACATTAGGGCTGGCAATTACAGCAAGTGCTTTATGCATTAGGATAAGGGTTTTAAGTGTTTAAATCATCTTCATAACATCAGTTATAGGGTTTTAGGAAGAAAATTTTACTTCGTTCTCAAACACTGTTTTCCCAAGTTGGTGCATATGTGTTCCTGTTGCTTGTTTCCACTTACCTAAACATAATGTTCTGATCCCAGTGGAAAGAATGTCATGTTACCTCTCATGAAGTAACTTCTTAATGCAGTATCTTTCTGGAGGCAGTTATAATAGCTCTTCATTCTTTGTAGGTCTTCTACAGTGGAGGGCCCATGTCCTGTACTAAGTTTAGGTGTAAGGAGGAGCCAGTATGGGACCTGTTTTTATCTGAAGGACAACTGTCCATGTAGTGACTGGCAGTTTGTATAGAGAAATGACCTTCATATGCACAGCAAAGTTTGATTCACGTATATACTTTTTAAGTATATACATGACACCATAGCACAGATCATCCAGTTTTATTTTACCTTCACTTGATATTTGATACATTTCATTCAGAAAATGTGTCTTTACACTTGCATGTCTCAGCGGTCAGATAATAAATCACAGTCACAAGATTATCAGTGCTGCACAGGGAAAGCCAAGATGCTAAAAAAAAAAAAGCGTGAGGTCAAACTCACTCAAGGTCACACTAGTCCCTCTGAGCTGTCGAGTGGCACGTGACAACGGAGACAAGAACTTGGCCGTCGGTGCCGAGGCAGGAATAACTTTGTGTGCGGTACGAGGCGCGCCCGGGGAGCGCGGGCAGAGAGGCCTCGGAGGCACAGGACACCTGAGTGTCACACGAGTGCGCCTCAGGGGCAGTGACCGGGCCGCGGGTCCGAGGGGCAGCCGGTCCGGGGGCAGCCTGCGCGGTGCGCCCCGGCCAG